>JAKWBO010000096.1:104225-135042 GCA_034336685.1 Luscinia luscinia
AAACCACACTGCACTGAGGTGCTCTGCACAGAATACCGGTTGTCAGGGACTAGTGGTATGAAGCAGGATATGCCAGAACCAGCTTAGCTACAACATAGTTATTCGTCGTGCAGATTTCTGTGCTAGATATCAGTGATGCAGAGAAGCCATTTCTAGGTGTAGTGCAAAGTGAGATCTGTGGTGTGCTGTGCACACTTTCGCTTTAGCTTTAGGTGCACTGCAGTGCTCTTCGCTATTCATAGTGGAAAGAGTGTATGGTATGCTTTCAAGAAGCAGAGAATATTGCTATGGTAGAGAGGTTTTAGAAGAAAAGTGCATATGCCAGGCGTGTTTTGGCAGTAGCAGAACTTCCCAGCAGAGTGTTCTGTGAGAGGGGTAGAAGGCACTTCACCTCCCTCAGACAGGAAACGCTTCTTGCTTCAAACCACGATTAGGGAAACCACACTGCACTGAAGTGCTCTGCACAGAATACCGGTTGTCAGGGACTAGTGGTATGAAGCAGGATATGCCAGAACCAGCATAGCTACATCATAGTTATTCGTCGTGCAGATTTCTGTGCTAGATATCAGTGATGCAGAGAAGCCATTTCTAGGTGTAGTGCAAAGTGAGATCTGTGGTGTGCTGTGCACACTTTTGCTTTAGCTTTAGGTGCATTGCAGTGCTCTTCGCTATGCATAGTGGAAAGAGTGTATGGTATGCTTTCAAGAAGCAGAGAATATTGCTATGGTAGAGAGGTTTTAGAAGAAAAGTACACATGCCAGGCGTGTTTTGGCAGCAGCAGAACTTCCCAGCAGAGTGTTCTGTGAGAGGAGTAGACGGCACTTCACCTCCCTTAGCCAGAAATCGCTTCTTACTACAAACCGCGATTAGGGAAACCACACTGCACTGAGGTGCTCTGCACAGAATACCGGTTGTCAGGGACTAGTGCAATGAAGCAGGATAGGCCAGAACCAGCTTAGCTACAACATAGTTATTCGTCGTGCAGATTTCTGTGCTAGATATCAGTGATGCAGAGAAGCCATTTCTAGGTGTAGTGCAAAGTGAGATCTGTGGTGTGCTGTGCACACTTTTGCTTTAGCTTTAGGTGCACTGCAGTGCTCTTCGCTATGCATAGTGGAAAGAGTGTATGGTATGCTTTCAAGAAGCAGAGAATATTGCTATGGTAGAGAGGTTTTAGAAGAAAAGTACACATGCCAGGCGTGTTTTGGCAGTAGCAGAACTTCCCAGCAGAGTGTTCTGTGAGAGGGGTAGACGGCACTTCACCTCCCTTAGCCAGAAATCGCTTCTTACTACAAACCGCGATTAGGGAAACCACACTGCACTGAGGTGCTCTGCACAGAATACCGGTTGTCAGGGACTAGTGGTATGAAGCAGGATAGGCCAGAACCAGCTTAGCTACAACATAGTTATTCGTCGTGCAGATTTCTGTGCTAGATATCAGTGATGCAGAGAAGCCATTTCTAGGTGTAGTGCAAAGTGAGATCTGTGGTGTGCTGTGCACACTTTCGCTTTAGCTTTAGGTGCACTGCAGTGCTCTTCGCTATGCATAGTGGAAAGAGTGTATGGTATGCTTTCAAGAAGCAGAGAATATTGCTATGGTAGAGAGGTTTTAGAAGAAAAGTGCACATGCCAGGCGTGTTTTGGCAGTAGCAGAACTTCCCAGCAGAGTGTTCTGTGAGAGGGGTAGACGGCACTTCACCTCCCTCAGCCAGAAATCGCTTCTTGCTACAAACCGCCATTAAGGAAACCACACTGCACTGAGGTGCTCTGCACAGAATACCGCTTGTCAGGGACTAGTGGTATGAAGCAGGATATGCCAGAACCAGCTTAGCTACAACATAGTTATTCGTCGTGCAGATTTCTGTGCTAGATATCAGTGATGCAGAGAAGCCATTTCTAGGTGTAGTGCAAAGGGAGATCTGTGGTGTGCTGTGCACACTTTCGCTTTAGCTTTAGGTGCACTGCAGTGCTCTTCGCTATGCATAGTGGAAAGAGTGTATGGTATGCTTTCAAGAAGCAGAGAATATTGCTATGGTAGAGAGGTTTTAGAAGAAAGTGCACATGCCAGGCGTGTTTTGGCAGTAGCAGAACTTCCCAGCAGAGTGTTCTGTGAGAGGGGTAGACGGCACTTCACCTCCCTCAGACAGAACGCTTCTTGCTACAAACCGCCATTAAGGAAACCACACTGCACTGAGGTGCTCTGCACAGAATACCGGTTGTCAGGGACTAGTGGTATGAAGCAGGATATGCCAGAACCAGCTTAGCTACAACATAGTTATTCGTCGTGCAGATTTCTGTGCTAGATATCAGTGATGCAGAGAAGCCATTTCTAGGTGTAGTGCAAAGTGAGATCTGTGGTGTGCTGTGCACACTTTCGCTTTAGCTTTAGGTGCACTGCAGTGCTCTTCGCTATGCATAGTGGAAAGAGTGTATGGTATGCTTTCAAGAAGCAGAGAATATTGCTATGGTAGAGAGGTTTTAGAAGAAAAGTGCACATGCCAGGCGTGTTTTGGCAGTAGCAGAACTTCCCAGCAGAGTGTTCTGTGAGAGGGGTAGACGGCACTTCACCTCCCTCAGCCAGAAATCGCTTCTTGCTACAAACCGCCATTAAGGAAACCACACTGCACTGAGGTGCTCTGCACAGAATACCGGTTGTCAGGGACTAGTGGTATGAAGCAGGATATGCCAGAACCAGCTTAGCTACAACATAGTTATTCGTCGTGCAGATTTCTGTGCTAGATATCAGTGATGCAGAGAAGCCATTTCTAGGTGTAGTGCAAAGTGAGATCTGTGGTGTGCTGTGCACACTTTCGCTTTAGCTTTAGGTGCACTGCAGTGCTCTTCGCTATGCATAGTGGAAAGAGTGTATGGTATGCTTTCAAGAAGCAGAGAATATTGCTATGGTAGAGAGGTTTTTAGAAGAAAAGTGCACATGCCAGGCGTGTTTTGGCAGTAGCAGAACTTCCCAGCAGAGTGTTCTGTGAGAGGGGTAGAACGGCACTTCACCTCCCTCAGCCTGAAATCGCTTCTTGCTACAAACCGCCATTAAGGAAACCACACTGCACTGAGGTGCTCTGCACAGAATACCGGTTGTCAGGGACTAGTGGTATGAAGCAGGATATGCCAGAACCAGCTTAGCTACAACATAGTTATTCGTCGTGCAGATTTCTGTGCTAGATATCAGTGATGCAGAGAAGCCATTTCTAGGTGTAGTGCAAAGTGAGATCTGTGGTGTGCTGTGCACACTTTCGCTTTAGCTTTAGGTGCACTGCAGTGCTCTTCGCTATGCATAGTGGAAAGAGTGTATGGTATGCTTTCAAGAAGCAGAGAATATTGCTATGGTAGAGAGGTTTTAGAAGAAAAGTGCACATGCCAGGCGTGTTTTGGCAGTAGCAGAACTTCCCAGCAGAGTGTTCTGTGAGAGGGGTAGACGGCACTTCACCTCCCTCAGCCTGAAATCGCTTCTTGCTACAAACCGCCATTAAGGAAACCACACTGCACTGAGGTGCTCTGCACAGAATACCGGTTGTCAGGGACTAGTGGTATGAAGCAGGATATGCCAGAACCAGCTTAGCTACAACATAGTTATTCGTCGTGCAGATTTTCTGTGCTAGATATCAGTGATGCAGAGAAGCCATTTCTAGGTGTAGTGCAAAGTGAGATCTGTGGTGTGCTGTGCACACTTTCGCTTTAGCTTTAGGTGCACTGCAGTGCTCTTCGCTATGCATAGTGGAAAGAGTGTATGGTATGCTTTTCAAGAAGCAGAGAATATTGCTATGGTAGAGAGGTTTTTAGAAGAAAAGTGCACATGCCAGGCGTGTTTTGGCAGTAGCAGAACTTCCCAGCAGAGTGTTCTGTGAGAGGGGTAGACGGCACTTCACCTCCCTCAGCCTGAAATCGCTTCTTGCTACAAACCGCCATTAAGGAAACCACACTGCACTGAGGTGCTCTGCACAGAATACCGGTTGTCAGGGACTAGTGGTATGAAGCAGGATATGCCAGAACCAGCTTAGCTACAACATAGTTATTCGTCGTGCAGATTTCTGTGCTAGATATCAGTGATGCAGAGAAGCCATTTCTAGGTGTAGTGCAAAGTGAGATCTGTGGTGTGCTGTGCACACTTTCGCTTCAGCTTTAGGTGCACTGCAGTGCTCTTCGCTATGCATAGTGGAAAGAGTGTATGGTATGCTTTCAAGAAGCAGAGAATATTGCTATGGTAGAGAGGTTTTAGAAGAAAAGTGCACATGCCAGGCGTGTTTTGGCAGTAGCAGAACTTCCCAGCAGAGTGTTCTGTGAGAGGGTGAGACGGCACTTCACCTCCCTCAGCCTGAAATCGCTTCTTGCTACAAACCGCCATTAAGGAAACCACACTGCACTGAGGTGCTCTGCACAGAATACCGGTTGTCAGGGACTAGTGGTATGAAGCAGGATATGCCAGAACCAGCTTAGCTACAACATAGTTATTCGTCGTGCAGATTTCTGTGCTAGATATCAGTGATGCAGAGAAGCCATTTCTAGGTGTAGTGCAAAGTGAGATCTGTGGTGTGCTGTGCACACTTTCGCTTTAGCTTTAGGTGCACTGCAGTGCTCTTCGCTATGCATAGTGGAAAGAGTGTATGGTATGCTTTCAAGAAGCAGAGAATATTGCTATGGTAGAGAGGTTTTAGAAGAAAGTGCACATGCCAGGCGTGTTTTGGCAGTAGCAGAACTTCCCAGCAGAGTGTTCTGTGAGAGGGGTAGACGGCACTTCACCTCCCTCAGCCTGAAATCGCTTCTTGCTACAAACCGCCATTAAGGAAACCACACTGCACTGAGGTGCTCTGCACAGAACACCGGTTGTCAGGGACTAGTGGTATGAAGCAGGATATGCCAGAACCAGCTTAGCTACAACATAGTTATTCGTCGTGCAGATTTCTGTGCTAGATATCAGTGATGCAGAGAAGCCATTTCTAGGTGTAGTGCAAAGTGAGATCTGTGGTGTGCTGTGCACACTTTCGCTTTAGCTTTAGGTGCACTGCAGTGCTCTTCGCTATGCATAGTGGAAAGAGTGTATGGTATGCTTTTCAAGAAGCAGAGAATATTGCTATGGTAGAGAGGTTTTAGAAGAAAAGTGCACATGCCAGGCGTGTTTTGGCAGTAGCAGAACTTCCCAGCAGAGTGTTCTGTGAGAGGGGTAGACGGCACTTCACCTCCCTCAGCCTGAAATCGCTTCTTGCTACAAACCGCCATTAAGGAAAACCACACTGCACTGAGGTGCTCTGCACAGAACACCGGTTGTCAGGGACTAGTGGTATGAAGCAGGATATGCCAGAACCAGCTTAGCTACAACATAGTTATTCGTCGTGCAGATTTCTGTGCTAGATATCAGTGATGCAGAGAAGCCATTTCTAGGTGTAGTGCAAAGTGAGATCTGTGGTGTGCTGTGCACACTTTTCGCTTTAGCTTTTAGGTGCACTGCAGTGCTCTTCGCTATGCATAGTGGAAAGAGTGTATGGTATGCTTTCAAGAAGCAGAGAATATTGCTATGGTAGAGAGGTTTTAGAAGAAAAGTGCACATGCCAGGCGTGTTTTGGCAGTAGCAGAACTTCCCAGCAGAGTGTTCTGTGAGAGGGGTAGACGGCACTTCACCTCCCTCAGCCTGAAATCGCTTCTTGCTACAAACCGCCATTAAGGAAAACCACACTGCACTGAGGTGCTCTGCACAGAATACCGGTTGTCAGGGACTAGTGGTATGAAGCAGGATATGCCAGAACCAGCTTAGCTACAACATAGTTATTCGTCGTGCAGATTTCTGTGCTAGATATCAGTGATGCAGAGAAGCCATTTCTAGGTGTAGTGCAAAGTGAGATCTGTGGTGTGCTGTGCACACTTTCGCTTTAGCTTTAGGTGCACTGCAGTGCTCTTCGCTATGCATAGTGGAAAGAGTGTATGGTATGCTTTCAAGAAGCAGAGAATATTGCTATGGTAGAGAGGTTTTAGAAGAAAAGTGCACATGCCAGGCGTGTTTTGGCAGTAGCAGAACTTCCCAGCAGAGTGTTCTGTGAGAGGGGTAGACGGCACTTCACCTCCCTCAGCCTGAAATCGCTTCTTGCTACAAACCGCCATTAAGGAAACCACACTGCACTGAGGTGCTCTGCACAGAATACCGGTTGTCAGGGACTAGTGGTATGAAGCAGGATATGCCAGAACCAGCTTAGCTACAACATAGTTATTCGTCGTGCAGATTTCTGTGCTAGATATCAGTGATGCAGAGAAGCCATTTCTAGGTGTAGTGCAAAGTGAGATCTGTGGTGTGCTGTGCACACTTTCGCTTTAGCTTTAGGTGCACTGCAGTGCTCTTCGCTATGCATAGTGGAAAGAGTGTATGGTATGCTTTCAAGAAGCAGAGAATATTGCTATGGTAGAGAGGTTTTAGAAGAAAAGTGCACATGCCAGGCGTGTTTTGGCAGTAGCAGAACTTCCCAGCAGAGTGTTCTGTGAGAGGGGTAGACGGCACTTCACCTCCCTCAGCCTGAAATCGCTTCTTGCTACAAACCGCCATTAAGGAAACCACACTGCACTGAGGTGCTCTGCACAGAATACCGGTTGTCAGGGACTAGTGGTATGAAGCAGGATATGCCAGAACCAGCTTAGCTACAACATAGTTATTCGTCGTGCAGATTTCTGTGCTAGATATCAGTGATGCAGAGAAGCCATTTCTAGGTGTAGTGCAAAGTGAGATCTGTGGTGTGCTGTGCACACTTTCGCTTTAGCTTTAGGTGCACTGCAGTGCTCTTCGCTATGCATAGTGGAAAGAGTGTATGGTATGCTTTCAAGAAGCAGAGAATATTGCTATGGTAGAGAGGTTTTAGAAGAAAAGTGCACATGCCAGGCGTGTTTTGGCAGTAGCAGAACTTCCCAGCAGAGTGTTCTGTGAGAGGGGTAGACGGCACTTCACCTCCCTCAGCCTGAAATCGCTTCTTGCTACAAACCGCCATTAAGGAAACCACACTGCACTGAGGTGCTCTGCACAGAATACCGGTTGTCAGGGACTAGTGGTATGAAGCAGGATATGCCAGAACCAGCTTAGCTACAACATAGTTATTCGTCGTGCAGATTTCTGTGCTAGATATCAGTGATGCAGAGAAGCCATTTCTAGGTGTAGTGCAAAGTGAGATCTGTGGTGTGCTGTGCACACTTTCGCTTTAGCTTTAGGTGCACTGCAGTGCTCTTCGCTATGCATAGTGGAAAGAGTGTATGGTATGCTTTCAAGAAGCAGAGAATATTGCTATGGTAGAGAGGTTTTAGAAGAAAAGTGCACATGCCAGGCGTGTTTTGGCAGTAGCAGAACTTCCCAGCAGAGTGTTCTGTGAGAGGGGTAGACGGCACTTCACCTCCCTCAGCCTGAAATCGCTTCTTGCTACAAACCGCCATTAAGGAAACCACACTGCACTGAGGTGCTCTGCACAGAATACCGGTTGTCAGGGACTAGTGGTATGAAGCAGGATATGCCAGAACCAGCTTAGCTACAACATAGTTATTCGTCGTGCAGATTTCTGTGCTAGATATCAGTGATGCAGAGAAGCCATTTCTAGGTGTAGTGCAAAGTGAGATCTGTGGTGTGCTGTGCACACTTTTGCTTTAACTTTAGGTGCACTGCAGTGCTCTTCGCTATGCATAGTGGAAAGAGTGTATGGTATGCTTTCAAGAAGCAGAGAATATTGCTATGGTAGAGAGGTTTTAGAAGAAAAGTGCACATGCCAGGCGTGTTTTGGCAGTAGCAGAACTTCCCAGCAGAGTGTTCTGTGAGAGGGTAGACGGCACTTCACCTCCCTCAGCCTGAAATCGCTTCTTGCTACAAACCGCCATTAAGGAAACCACACTGCACTGAGGTGCTCTGCACAGAATACCGGTTGTCAGGGACTAGTGGTATGAAGCAGGATATGCCAGAACCAGCTTAGCTACAACATAGTTATTCGTCGTGCAGATTTCTGTGCTAGATATCAGTGATGCAGAGAAGCCATTTCTAGGTGTAGTGCAAAGTGAGATCTGTGGTGTGCTGTGCACACTTTCGCTTTAGCTTTAGGTGCACTGCAGTGCTCTTCGCTATGCATAGTGGAAAGAGTGTATGGTATGCTTTCAAGAAGCAGAGAATATTGCTATGGTAGAGAGGTTTTAGAAGAAAAGTGCACATGCCAGGCGTGTTTTGGCAGTAGCAGAACTTCCCAGCAGAGTGTTCTGTGAGAGGGGTAGACGGCACTTCACCTCCCTCAGCCTGAAATCGCTTCTTGCTACAAACCGCCATTAAGGAAACCACACTGCACTGAGGTGCTCTGCACAGAATACCGGTTGTCAGGGACTAGTGGTATGAAGCAGGATATGCCAGAACCAGCTTAGCTACAACATAGTTATTCGTCGTGCAGATTTCTGTGCTAGATATCAGTGATGCAGAGAAGCCATTTCTAGGTGTAGTGCAAAGTGAGATCTGTGGTGTGCTGTGCACACTTTCGCTTTAGCTTTAGGTGCACTGCAGTGCTCTTCGCTATGCATAGTGGAAAGAGTGTATGGTATGCTTTCAAGAAGCAGAGAATATTGCTATGGTAGAGAGGTTTTAGAAGAAAAGTGCACATGCCAGGCGTGTTTTGGCAGTAGCAGAACTTCCCAGCAGAGTGTTCTGTGAGAGGGGTGAGACGGCACTTCACCTCCCTCAGCCTGAAATCGCTTCTTGCTACAAACCGCCATTAAGGAAACCACACTGCACTGAGGTGCTCTGCACAGAATACCGGTTGTCAGGGACTAGTGGTATGAAGCAGGATATGCCAGAACCAGCTTAGCTACAACATAGTTATTCGTCGTGCAGATTTCTGTGCTAGATATCAGTGATGCAGAGAAGCCATTTCTAGGTGTAGTGCAAAGTGAGATCTGTGGTGTGCTGTGCACACTTTCGCTTTAGCTTTAGGTGCACTGCAGTGCTCTTCGCTATGCATAGTGGAAAGAGTGTATGGTATGCTTTCAAGAAGCAGAGAATATTGCTATGGTAGAGAGGTTTTAGAAGAAAAGTGCACATGCCAGGCGTGTTTTGGCAGTAGCAGAACTTCCCAGCAGAGTGTTCTGTGAGAGGGGTAGACGGCACTTCACCTCCCTCAGCCTGAAATCGCTTCTTGCTACAAACCGCCATTAAGGAAACCACACTGCACTGAGGTGCTCTGCACAGAATACCGGTTGTCAGGGACTAGTGGTATGAAGCAGGATATGCCAGAACCAGCTTAGCTACAACATAGTTATTCGTCGTGCAGATTTCTGTGCTAGATATCAGTGATGCAGAGAAGCCATTTCTAGGTGTAGTGCAAAGTGAGATCTGTGGTGTGCTGTGCACACTTTCGCTTTAGCTTTAGGTGCACTGCAGTGCTCTTCGCTATGCATAGTGGAAAGAGTGTATGGTATGCTTTCAAGAAGCAGAGAATATTGCTATGGTAGAGAGGTTTTAGAAGAAAAGTGCACATGCCAGGCGTGTTTTGGCAGTAGCAGAACTTCCCAGCAGAGTGTTCTGTGAGAGGGGTAGACGGCACTTCACCTCCCTCAGCCTGAAATCGCTTCTTGCTACAAACCGCCATTAAGGAAACCACACTGCACTGAGGTGCTCTGCACAGAACACCGGTTGTCAGGGACTAGTGGTATGAAGCAGGATATGCCAGAACCAGCTTAGCTACAACATAGTTATTCGTCGTGCAGATTTCTGTGCTAGATATCAGTGATGCAGAGAAGCCATTTCTAGGTGTAGTGCAAAGTGAGATCTGTGGTGTGCTGTGCACACTTTCGCTTTAGCTTTAGGTGCACTGCAGTGCTCTTCGCTATGCATAGTGGAAAGAGTGTATGGTATGCTTTCAAGAAGCAGAGAATATTGCTATGGTAGAGAGGTTTTAGAAGAAAAGTGCACATGCCAGGCGTGTTTTGGCAGTAGCAGAACTTCCCAGCAGAGTGTTCTGTGAGAGGGGTGAGACGGCACTTCACCTCCCTCAGCCTGAAATCGCTTCTTGCTACAAACCGCCATTAAGGAAACCACACTGCACTGAGGTGCTCTGCACAGAATACCGGTTGTCAGGGACTAGTGGTATGAAGCAGGATATGCCAGAACCAGCTTAGCTACAACATAGTTATTCGTCGTGCAGATTTCTGTGCTAGATATCAGTGATGCAGAGAAGCCATTTCTAGGTGTAGTGCAAAGTGAGATCTGTGGTGTGCTGTGCACACTTTCGCTTTAGCTTTAGGTGCACTGCAGTGCTCTTCGCTATGCATAGTGGAAAGAGTGTATGGTATGCTTTCAAGAAGCAGAGAATATTGCTATGGTAGAGAGGTTTTAGAAGAAAAGTGCACGTGCCAGGCGTGTTTGGCAGTAGCAGAACTTCCCAGCAGAGTGTTCTGTGAGAGGGGTAGACGGCACTTCACCTCCCTCAGCCTGAAATCGCTTCTTGCTACAAACCGCCATTAAGAAACCACACTGCACTGAGGTGCTCTGCACAGAACACCGGTTGTCAGGGACTAGTGGTATGAAGCAGGATATGCCAGAACCAGCTTAGCTACAACATAGTTATTCGTCGTGCAGATTTCTGTGCTAGATATCAGTGATGCAGAGAAGCCATTTCTAGGTGTAGTGCAAAGTGAGATCTGTGGTGTGCTGTGCACACTTTCGCTTTAGCTTTAGGTGCACTGCAGTGCTCTTCGCTATGCATAGTGGAAAGAGTGTATGGTATGCTTTCAAGAAGCAGAGAATATTGCTATGGTAGAGAGGTTTTAGAAGAAAAGTGCACATGCCAGGCGTGTTTTGGCAGTAGCAGAACTTCCCAGCAGAGTGTTCTGTGAGAGGGGTAGACGGCACTTCACCTCCCTCAGCCTGAAATCGCTTCTTGCTACAAACCGCCATTAAGGAAACCACACTGCACTGAGGTGCTCTGCACAGAATACCGGTTGTCAGGGACTAGTGGTATGAAGCAGGATATGCCAGAACCAGCTTAGCTACAACATAGTTATTCGTCGTGCAGATTTCTGTGCTAGATATCAGTGATGCAGAGAAGCCATTTCTAGGTGTAGTGCAAAGTGAGATCTGTGGTGTGCTGTGCACACTTTCGCTTTAGCTTTAGGTGCACTGCAGTGCTCTTCGCTATGCATAGTGGAAAGAGTGTATGGTATGCTTTCAAGAAGCAGAGAATATTGCTATGGTAGAGAGGTTTTAGAAGAAAAGTGCACATGCCAGGCGTGTTTTGGCAGTAGCAGAACTTCCCAGCAGAGTGTTCTGTGAGAGGGGTAGACGGCACTTCACCTCCCTCAGCCTGAAATCGCTTCTTGCTACAAACCGCCATTAAGGAAACCACACTGCACTGAGGTGCTCTGCACAGAATACCGGTTGTCAGGGACTAGTGGTATGAAGCAGGATATGCCAGAACCAGCTTAGCTACAACATAGTTATTCGTCGTGCAGATTTCTGTGCTAGATATCAGTGATGCAGAGAAGCCATTTCTAGGTGTAGTGCAAAGTGAGATCTGTGGTGTGCTGTGCACACTTTCGCTTCAGCTTTAGGTGCACTGCAGTGCTCTTCGCTATGCATAGTGGAAAGAGTGTATGGTATGCTTTCAAGAAGCAGAGAATATTGCTATGGTAGAGAGGTTTTAGAAGAAAAGTGCACATGCCAGGCGTGTTTTGGCAGTAGCAGAACTTCCCAGCAGAGTGTTCTGTGAGAGGGGTAGACGGCACTTCACCTCCCTCAGCCTGAAATCGCTTCTTGCTACAAACCGCCATTAAGGAAACCACACTGCACTGAGGTGCTCTGCACAGAATACCGGTTGTCAGGGACTAGTGGTATGAAGCAGGATATGCCAGAACCAGCTTAGCTACAACATAGTTATTCGTCGTGCAGATTTCTGTGCTAGATATCAGTGATGCAGAGAAGCCATTTCTAGGTGTAGTGCAAAGTGAGATCTGTGGTGTGCTGTGCACACTTTCGCTTTAGCTTTAGGTGCACTGCAGTGCTCTTCGCTATGCATAGTGGAAAGAGTGTATGGTATGCTTTCAAGAAGCAGAGAATATTGCTATGGTAGAGAGGTTTTAGAAGAAAAGTGCACATGCCAGGCGTGTTTTGGCAGTAGCAGAACTTCCCAGCAGAGTGTTCTGTGAGAGGGGTAGACGGCACTTCACCTCCCTCAGCCTGAAATCGCTTCTTGCTACAAACCGCCATTAAGGAAACCACACTGCACTGAGGTGCTCTGCACAGAATACCGGTTGTCAGGGACTAGTGGTATGAAGCAGGATATGCCAGAACCAGCTTAGCTACAACATAGTTATTCGTCGTGCAGATTTCTGTGCTAGATATCAGTGATGCAGAGAAGCCATTTCTAGGTGTAGTGCAAAGTGAGATCTGTGGTGTGCTGTGCACACTTTCGCTTTAGCTTTAGGTGCACTGCAGTGCTCTTCGCTATGCATAGTGGAAAGAGTGTATGGTATGCTTTCAAGAAGCAGAGAATATTGCTATGGTAGAGAGGTTTTAGAAGAAAAGTGCACATGCCAGGCGTGTTTTGGCAGTAGCAGAACTTCCCAGCAGAGTGTTCTGTGAGAGGGGTAGACGGCACTTCACCTCCCTCAGCCAGAAATCGCTTCTTGCTACAAACCGCCATTAAGGAAACCACACTGCACTGAGGTGCTCTGCACAGAATACCAGTTGTCAGGGACTAGTGGTATGAAGCAGGATAGGCCAGAACCAGCTTAGCTACAACATAGTTATTCGTCGTGCAGATTTCTGTGCTAGATATCAGTGATGCAGAGAAGCCATTTCTAGGTGTAGTGCAAAGTGAGATCTGTGGTGTGCTGTGCACACTTTCGCTTTAGCTTTAGGTGCACTGCAGTGCTCTTCGCTATGCATAGTGGAAAGAGTGTATGGTATGCTTTCAAGAAGCAGAGAATATTGCTATGGTAGAGAGGTTTTAGAAGAAAAGTGCACATGCCAGGCGTGTTTTGGCAGTAGCAGAACTTCCCAGCAGAGTGTTCTGTGAGAGGGGTAGACGGCACTTCACCTCCCTCAGCCAGAAATCGCTTCTTGCTACAAACCGCGATTAGGGAAACCACACTGCGCTGAGGTGCTCTGCACAGAATACCAATTGTCAGCGACTAGTGGTATGAAGCAGGATAGGCCAGAACCAGCTTAGCTACAACATAGTTATTCGTCGTGCAGATTTCTGTGCTAGATATCAGTGATGCCGAGAAGCCATTTCTAGGTGTAGTGCAAAGTGAGATCTGTGGTGTGCTGTGCACACTTTCGCTTTAGCTTTAGGTGCACTGCAGTGCTCTTCGCTATGCATAGTGGAAAGAGTGTATGGTATGCTTTCAAGAAGCAGAGAATATTGCTATGGTAGAGAGGTTTTAGAAGAAAAGTGCACATGCCAGGCGTGTTTTGGCAGTAGCAGAACTTCCCAGCAGAGTGTTCTGTGAGAGGGGTAGACGGCACTTCACCTCCCTCAGCCAGAAATCGCTTCTTACTACAAACCGCCATTAAGGAAACCACACTGCACTGAGGTGCTCTGCACAGAATACCGGTTGTCAGGGACTAGTGGTATGAAGCAGGATAGGCCAGAACCAGCTTAGCTACAACATAGTTATTCGTCGTGCAGATTTCTGTGCTAGATATCAGTGATGCAGAGAAGCCATTTCTAGGTGTAGTGCAAAGTGAGATCTGTGGTGTGCTGTGCACACTTTCGCTTTAGCTTTAGGTGCACTGCAGTGCTCTTCGCTATGCATAGTGGAAAGAGTGTATGGTATGCTTTCAAGAAGCAGAGAATATTGCTATGGTAGAGAGGTTTTAGAAGAAAAGTGCACATGCCAGGCGTGTTTTGGCAGTAGCAGAACTTCCCAGCAGAGTGTTCTGTGAGAGGGGTAGACGGCACTTCACCTCCCTCAGCCAGAAATCGCTTCTTGCTACAAACCGCCATTAAGGAAACCACACTGCACTGAGGTGCTCTGCACAGAATACCGGTTGTCAGGGACTAGTGGTATGAAGCAGGATAGGCCAGAACCAGCTTAGCTACAACATAGTTATTCGTCGTGCAGATTTCTGTGCTAGATATCAGTGATGCAGAGAAGCCATTTCTAGGTGTAGTGCAAAGTGAGATCTGTGGTGTGCTGTGCACACTTTCGCTTTAGCTTTAGGTGCACTGCAGTGCTCTTCGCTATGCATAGTGGAAAGAGTGTATGGTATGCTTTCAAGAAGCAGAGAATATTGCTATGGTAGAGAGGTTTTAGAAGAAAAGTGCACGTGCCAGGCGTGTTTTGGCAGTAGCAGAACTTCCCAGCAGAGTGTTCTGTGAGAGGGGTAGACGGCACTTCACCTCCCTCAGCCTGAAATCGCTTCTTGCTACAAACCGCCATTAAGGAAACCACACTGCACTGAGGTGCTCTGCACAGAATACCGGTTGTCAGGGACTAGTGGTATGAAGCAGGATATGCCAGAACCAGCTTAGCTACAACATAGTTATTCGTCGTGCAGATTTCTGTGCTAGATATCAGTGATGCAGAGAAGCCATTTCTAGGTGTAGTGCAAAGTGAGATCTGTGGTGTGCTGTGCACACTTTCGCTTTAGCTTTAGGTGCACTGCAGTGCTCTTCGCTATGCATAGTGGAAAGAGTGTATGGTATGCTTTCAAGAAGCAGAGAATATTGCTATGGTAGAGAGGTTTTAGAAGAAAAGTGCACATGCCAGGCGTGTTTTGGCAGTAGCAGAACTTCCCAGCAGAGTGTTCTGTGAGAGGGGTAGACGGCACTTCACCTCCCTCAGCCTGAAATCGCTTCTTGCTACAAACCGCCATTAAGGAAACCACACTGCACTGAGGTGCTCTGCACAGAATACCGGTTGTCAGGGACTAGTGGTATGAAGCAGGATAGGCCAGAACCAGCTTAGCTACAACATAGTTATTCGTCGTGCAGATTTCTGTGCTAGATATCAGTGATGCAGAGAAGCCATTTCTAGGTGTAGTGCAAAGTGAGATCTGTGGTGTGCTGTGCACACTTTCGCTTTAGCTTTAGGTGCACTGCAGTGCTCTTCGCTATGCATAGTGGAAAGAGTGTATGGTATGCTTTCAAGAAGCAGAGAATATTGCTATGGTAGAGAGGTTTTAGAAGAAAAGTGCACATGCCAGGCGTGTTTTGGCAGTAGCAGAACTTCCCAGCAGAGTGTTCTGTGAGAGGGGTAGACGGCACTTCACCTCCCTCAGCCTGAAATCGCTTCTTGCTACAAACCGCCATTAAGGAAACCACACTGCACTGAGGTGCTCTGCACAGAATACCGGTTGTCAGGGACTAGTGGTATGAAGCAGGATATGCCAGAACCAGCTTAGCTACAACATAGTTATTCGTCGTGCAGATTTCTGTGCTAGATATCAGTGATGCAGAGAAGCCATTTCTAGGTGTAGTGCAAAGTGAGATCTGTGGTGTGCTGTGCACACTTTCGCTTTAGCTTTAGGTGCACTGCAGTGCTCTTCGCTATGCATAGTGGAAAGAGTGTATGGTATGCTTTCAAGAAGCAGAGAATATTGCTATGGTAGAGAGGTTTTAGAAGAAAAGTGCACATGCCAGGCGTGTTTTGGCAGTAGCAGAACTTCCCAGCAGAGTGTTCTGTGAGAGGGGTAGACGGCACTTCACCTCCCTCAGCCTGAAATCGCTTCTTGCTACAAACCGCCATTAAGGAAACCACACTGCACTGAGGTGCTCTGCACAGAATACCGGTTGTCAGGGACTAGTGGTATGAAGCAGGATATGCCAGAACCAGCTTAGCTACAACATAGTTATTCGTCGTGCAGATTTCTGTGCTAGATATCAGTGATGCAGAGAAGCCATTTCTAGGTGTAGTGCAAAGTGAGATCTGTGGTGTGCTGTGCACACTTTCGCTTTAGCTTTAGGTGCACTGCAGTGCTCTTCGCTATGCATAGTGGAAAGAGTGTATGGTATGCTTTCAAGAAGCAGAGAATATTGCTATGGTAGAGAGGTTTTAGAAGAAAAGTGCACATGCCAGGCGTGTTTTGGCAGTAGCAGAACTTCCCAGCAGAGTGTTCTGTGAGAGGGGTAGACGGCACTTCACCTCCCTCAGCCAGAAATCGCTTCTTGCTACAAACCGCCATTAAGGAAACCACACTGCACTGAGGTGCTCTGCACAGAATACCGGTTGTCAGGGACTAGTGGTATGAAGCAGGATATGCCAGAACCAGCTTAGCTACAACATAGTTATTCGTCGTGCAGATTTCTGTGCTAGATATCAGTGATGCAGAGAAGCCATTTCTAGGTGTAGTGCAAAGTGAGATCTGTGGTGTGCTGTGCACACTTTCGCTTTAGCTTTAGGTGCACTGCAGTGCTCTTCGCTATGCATAGTGGAAAGAGTGTATGGTATGCTTTCAAGAAGCAGAGAATATTGCTATGGTAGAGAGGTTTTAGAAGAAAAGTGCACATGCCAGGCGTGTTTTGGCAGTAGCAGAACTTCCCAGCAGAGTGTTCTGTGAGAGGGGTAGACGGCACTTCACCTCCCTCAGCCAGAAATCGCTTCTTGCTACAAACCGCCATTAAGGAAACCACACTGCACTGAGGTGCTCTGCACAGAATACCGGTTGTCAGGGACTAGTGGTATGAAGCAGGATATGCCAGAACCAGCTTAGCTACAACATAGTTATTCGTCGTGCAGATTTCTGTGCTAGATATCAGTGATGCAGAGAAGCCATTTCTAGGTGTAGTGCAAAGTGAGATCTGTGGTGTGCTGTGCACACTTTCGCTTTAGCTTTAGGTGCACTGCAGTGCTCTTCGCTATGCATAGTGGAAAGAGTGTATGGTATGCTTTCAAGAAGCAGAGAATATTGCTATGGTAGAGAGGTTTTAGAAGAAAAGTGCACATGCCAGGCGTGTTTTGGCAGTAGCAGAACTTCCCAGCAGAGTGTTCTGTGAGAGGGGTAGACGGCACTTCACCTCCCTCAGCCAGAAATCGCTTCTTGCTACAAACCGCCATTAAGGAAACCACACTGCACTGAGGTGCTCTGCACAGAATACCGGTTGTCAGGGACTAGTGGTATGAAGCAGGATATGCCAGAACCAGCTTAGCTACAACATAGTTATTCGTCGTGCAGATTTCTGTGCTAGATATCAGTGATGCAGAGAAGCCATTTCTAGGTGTAGTGCAAAGTGAGATCTGTGGTGTGCTGTGCACACTTTCGCTTTAGCTTTAGGTGCACTGCAGTGCTCTTCGCTATGCATAGTGGAAAGAGTGTATGGTATGCTTTCAAGAAGCAGAGAATATTGCTATGGTAGAGAGGTTTTAGAAGAAAAGTGCACATGCCAGGCGTGTTTTGGCAGTAGCAGAACTTCCCAGCAGAGTGTTCTGTGAGAGGGGTAGACGGCACTTCACCTCCCTCAGCCAGAAATCGCTTCTTGCTACAAACCGCCATTAAGGAAACCACACTGCACTGAGGTGCTCTGCACAGAATACCGGTTGTCAGGGACTAGTGGTATGAAGCAGGATATGCCAGAACCAGCTTAGCTACAACATAGTTATTCGTCGTGCAGATTTCTGTGCTAGATATCAGTGATGCAGAGAAGCCATTTCTAGGTGTAGTGCAAAGTGAGATCTGTGGTGTGCTGTGCACACTTTCGCTTTAGCTTTAGGTGCACTGCAGTGCTCTTCGCTATGCATAGTGGAAAGAGTGTATGGTATGCTTTCAAGAAGCAGAGAATATTGCTATGGTAGAGAGGTTTTAGAAGAAAAGTGCACATGCCAGGCGTGTTTTGGCAGTAGCAGAACTTCCCAGCAGAGTGTTCTGTGAGAGGGGTAGACGGCACTTCACCTCCCTCAGCCTGAAATCGCTTCTTGCTACAAACCGCCATTAAGGAAACCACACTGCACTGAGGTGCTCTGCACAGAATACCGGTTGTCAGGGACTAGTGGTATGAAGCAGGATATGCCAGAACCAGCTTAGCTACAACATAGTTATTCGTCGTGCAGATTTCTGTGCTAGATATCAGTGATGCAGAGAAGCCATTTCTAGGTGTAGTGCAAAGTGAGATCTGTGGTGTGCTGTGCACACTTTCGCTTTAGCTTTAGGTGCACTGCAGTGCTCTTCGCTATGCATAGTGGAAAGAGTGTATGGTATGCTTTCAAGAAGCAGAGAATATTGCTATGGTAGAGAGGTTTTAGAAGAAAAGTGCACATGCCAGGCGTGTTTTGGCAGTAGCAGAACTTCCCAGCAGAGTGTTCTGTGAGAGGGGTAGACGGCACTTCACCTCCCTCAGCCAGAAATCGCTTCTTGCTACAAACCGCCATTAAGGAAACCACACTGCACTGAGGTGCTCTGCACAGAATACCGGTTGTCAGGGACTAGTGGTATGAAGCAGGATATGCCAGAACCAGCTTAGCTACAACATAGTTATTCGTCGTGCAGATTTCTGTGCTAGATATCAGTGATGCAGAGAAGCCATTTCTAGGTGTAGTGCAAAGTGAGATCTGTGGTGTGCTGTGCACACTTTCGCTTTAGCTTTAGGTGCACTGCAGTGCTCTTCGCTATGCATAGTGGAAAGAGTGTATGGTATGCTTTCAAGAAGCAGAGAATATTGCTATGGTAGAGAGGTTTTAGAAGAAAAGTGCACATGCCAGGCGTGTTTTGGCAGTAGCAGAACTTCCCAGCAGAGTGTTCTGTGAGAGGGGTAGACGGCACTTCACCTCCCTCAGACAGAAATCGCTTCTTGCTACAAACCGCCATTAAGGAAACAACACTGCACTGAGGTGCCCTGCACAGAATACCAGTTGTCAGGGACTAGTGGTATGAAGCAGGATATGCCAGAACCAGCTTAGCTACAACATAGTTATTCGTCGTGCAGATTTCTGTGCTAGATATCAGTGATGCAGAGAAGCGATTTCTAGGTGTAGTGCAAAGTGAGATCTGTGGTGTGCTGTGCACACTTTTGCTTTAGCTTTAGGTGCACTGCAGTGCTCTTCGCTATGCATAGTGGAAAGAGTGTATGGTATGCTTTCAAGAAGCAGAGAATATTGCTATGGTAGAGAGGTTTTAGAAGAAAAGTGCACATGCCAGGCGTGTTTTGGCAGTAGCAGAACTTCCCAGCAGAGTGTTCTGTGAGAGGGGTAGACGGCACTTCACCTCCCTCAGCCTGAAATCGCTTCTTGCTACAAACCGCCATTAAGGAAACCACACTGCACTGAGGTGCTCTGCACAGAATACCGGTTGTCAGGGACTAGTGGTATGAAGCAGGATATGCCAGAACCAGCTTAGCTACAACATAGTTATTCGTCGTGCAGATTTCTGTGCTAGATATCAGTGATGCAGAGAAGCCATTTCTAGGTGTAGTGCAAAGTGAGATCTGTGGTGTGCTGTGCACACTTTCGCTTTAGCTTTAGGTGCACTGCAGTGCTCTTCGCTATGCATAGTGGAAAGAGTGTATGGTATGCTTTCAAGAAGCAGAGAATATTGCTATGGTAGAGAGGTTTTAGAAGAAAAGTGCACATGCCAGGCGTGTTTTGGCAGTAGCAGAACTTCCCAGCAGAGTGTTCTGTGAGAGGGGTAGACGGCACTTCACCTCCCTCAGCCTGAAATCGCTTCTTGCTACAAACCGCCATTAAGGAAACCACACTGCACTGAGGTGCTCTGCACAGAATACCGGTTGTCAGGGACTAGTGGTATGAAGCAGGATATGCCAGAACCAGCTTAGCTACAACATAGTTATTCGTCGTGCAGATTTCTGTGCTAGATATCAGTGATGCAGAGAAGCCATTTCTAGGTGTAGTGCAAAGTGAGATCTGTGGTGTGCTGTGCACACTTTCGCTTTAGCTTTAGGTGCACTGCAGTGCTCTTCGCTATGCATAGTGGAAAGAGTGTATGGTATGCTTTCAAGAAGCAGAGAATATTGCTATGGTAGAGAGGTTTTAGAAGAAAAGTGCACATGCCAGGCGTGTTTTGGCAGTAGCAGAACTTCCCAGCAGAGTGTTCTGTGAGAGGGGTAGACGGCACTTCACCTCCCTCAGCCTGAAATCGCTTCTTGCTACAAACCGCCATTAAGGAAACCACACTGCACTGAGGTGCTCTGCACAGAATACCGGTTGTCAGGGACTAGTGGTATGAAGCAGGATATGCCAGAACCAGCTTAGCTACAACATAGTTATTCGTCGTGCAGATTTCTGTGCTAGATATCAGTGATGCAGAGAAGCCATTTCTAGGTGTAGTGCAAAGTGAGATCTGTGGTGTGCTGTGCACACTTTCGCTTTAGCTTTAGGTGCACTGCAGTGCTCTTCGCTATGCATAGTGGAAAGAGTGTATGGTATGCTTTCAAGAAGCAGAGAATATTGCTATGGTAGAGAGGTTTTAGAAGAAAAGTGCACATGCCAGGCGTGTTTTGGCAGTAGCAGAACTTCCCAGCAGAGTGTTCTGTGAGAGGGGTAGACGGCACTTCACCTCCCTCAGCCTGAAATCGCTTCTTGCTACAAACCGCCATTAAGGAAACCACACTGCACTGAGGTGCTCTGCACAGAATACCGGTTGTCAGGGACTAGTGGTATGAAGCAGGATATGCCAGAACCAGCTTAGCTACAACATAGTTATTCGTCGTGCAGATTTCTGTGCTAGATATCAGTGATGCAGAGAAGCCATTTCTAGGTGTAGTGCAAAGTGAGATCTGTGGTGTGCTGTGCACACTTTCGCTTAGCTTTAGGTGCACTGCAGTGCTCTTCGCTATGCATAGTGGAAAGAGTGTATGGTATGCTTTCAAGAAGCAGAGAATATTGCTATGGTAGAGAGGTTTTAGAAGAAAAGTGCACATGCCAGGCGTGTTTTGGCAGTAGCAGAACTTCCCAGCAGAGTGTTCTGTGAGAGGGGTAGACGGCACTTCACCTCCCTCAGCCAGAAATCGCTTCTTGCTACAAACCGCCATTAAGGAAACCACACTGCACTGAGGTGCTCTGCACAGAATACCGGTTGTCAGGGACTAGTGGTATGAAGCAGGATATGCCAGAACCAGCTTAGCTACAACATAGTTATTCGTCGTGCAGATTTCTGTGCTAGATATCAGTGATGCAGAGAAGCCATTTCTAGGTGTAGTGCAAAGTGAGATCTGTGGTGTGCTGTGCACACTTTCGCTTTAGCTTTAGGTGCACTGCAGTGCTCTTCGCTATGCATAGTGGAAAGAGTGTATGGTATGCTTTCAAGAAGCAGAGAATATTGCTATGGTAGAGAGGTTTTAGAAGAAAAGTGCACATGCCAGGCGTGTTTTGGCAGTAGCAGAACTTCCCAGCAGAGTGTTCTGTGAGAGGGGTAGACGGCACTTCACCTCCCTCAGCCTGAAATCGCTTCTTGCTACAAACCGCCATTAAGGAAACCACACTGCACTGAGGTGCTCTGCACAGAATACCGGTTGTCAGGGACTAGTGGTATGAAGCAGGATATGCCAGAACCAGCTTAGCTACAACATAGTTATTCGTCGTGCAGATTTCTGTGCTAGATATCAGTGATGCAGAGAAGCCATTTCTAGGTGTAGTGCAAAGTGAGATCTGTGGTGTGCTGTGCACACTTTCGCTTTAGCTTTAGGTGCACTGCAGTGCTCTTCGCTATGCATAGTGGAAAGAGTGTATGGTATGCTTTCAAGAAGCAGAGAATATTGCTATGGTAGAGAGGTTTTAGAAGAAAAGTGCACATGCCAGGCGTGTTTTGGCAGTAGCAGAACTTCCCAGCAGAGTGTTCTGTGAGAGGGGTAGACGGCACTTCACCTCCCTCAGCCAGAAATCGCTTCTTGCTACAAACCGCCATTAAGGAAACCACACTGCACTGAGGTGCTCTGCACAGAATACCGGTTGTCAGGGACTAGTGGTATGAAGCAGGATATGCCAGAACCAGCTTAGCTACAACATAGTTATTCGTCGTGCAGATTTCTGTGCTAGATATCAGTGATGCAGAGAAGCCATTTCTAGGTGTAGTGCAAAGTGAGATCTGTGGTGTGCTGTGCACACTTTCGCTTTAGCTTTAGGTGCACTGCAGTGCTCTTCGCTATGCATAGTGGAAAGAGTGTATGGTATGCTTTCAAGAAGCAGAGAATATTGCTATGGTAGAGAGGTTTTAGAAGAAAAGTGCACATGCCAGGCGTGTTTTGGCAGTAGCAGAACTTCCCAGCAGAGTGTTCTGTGAGAGGGGTAGACGGCACTTCACCTCCCTCAGCCAGAAATCGCTTCTTGCTACAAACCGCCATTAAGGAAACCACACTGCACTGAGGTGCTCTGCACAGAATACCAGTTGTCAGGGACTAGTGGTATGAAGCAGGATATGCCAGAACCAGCTTAGCTACAACATAGTTATTCGTCGTGCAGATTTCTGTGCTAGATATCAGTGATGCAGAGAAGCCATTTCTAGGTGTAGTGCAAAGTGAGATCTGTGGTGTGCTGTGCACACTTTCGCTTTAGCTTTAGGTGCACTGCAGTGCTCTTCGCTATGCATAGTGGAAAGAGTGTATGGTATGCTTTCAAGAAGCAGAGAATATTGCTATGGTAGAGAGGTTTTAGAAGAAAAGTGCACATGCCAGGCGTGTTTTGGCAGTAGCAGAACTTCCCAGCAGAGTGTTCTGTGAGAGGGGTAGACGGCACTTCACCTCCCTCAGCCAGAAATCGCTTCTTGCTACAAACCGCCATTAAGGAAACCACACTGCACTGAGGTGCTCTGCACAGAATACCGGTTGTCAGGGACTAGTGGTATGAAGCAGGATATGCCAGAACCAGCTTAGCTACAACATAGTTATTCGTCGTGCAGATTTCTGTGCTAGATATCAGTGATGCAGAGAAGCCATTTCTAGGTGTAGTGCAAAGTGAGATCTGTGGTGTGCTGTGCACACTTTCGCTTTAGCTTTAGGTGCACTGCAGTGCTCTTCGCTATGCATAGTGGAAAGAGTGTATGGTATGCTTTCAAGAAGCAGAGAATATTGCTATGGTAGAGAGGTTTTAGAAGAAAAGTGCACATGCCAGGCGTGTTTTGGCAGTAGCAGAACTTCCCAGCAGAGTGTTCTGTGAGAGGGGTAGACGGCACTTCACCTCCCTCAGCCAGAAATCGCTTCTTACTACAAACCGCCATTAAGGAAACCACACTGCACTGAGGTGCTCTGCACAGAATACCGGTTGTCAGGGACTAGTGCAATGAAGCAGTCTAGGCCAGAACCAGCTTAGCTACAACATAGTTATTCGTCGTGCAGATTTCTGTGCTAGATATCAGTGATGCAGAGAAGCCATTTCTAGGTGTAGTGCAAAGTGAGATCTGTGGTGTGCTGTGCACACTTTCGCTTTAGCTTTAGGTGCACTGCAGTGCTCTTCGCTATGCATAGTGGAAAGAGTGTATGGTATGCTTTCAAGAAGCAGAGAATATTGCTATGGTAGAGAGGTTTTAGAAGAAAAGTGCACATGCCAGGCGTGTTTTGGCAGTAGCAGAACTTCCCAGCAGAGTGTTCTGTGAGAGGGGTAGACGGCACTTCACCTCCCTCAGCCAGAAATCGCTTCTTGCTACAAACCGCCATTAAGGAAACCACACTGCACTGAGGTGCTCTGCACAGAATACCGGTTGTCAGGGACTAGTGGTATGAAGCAGGATAGGCCAGAACCAGCTTAGCTACAACATAGTTATTCGTCGTGCAGATTTCTGTGCTAGATATCAGTGATGCAGAGAAGCCATTTCTAGGTGTAGTGCAAAGTGAGATCTGTGGTGTGCTGTGCACACTTTCGCTTTAGCTTTAGGTGCACTGCAGTGCTCTTCGCTATGCATAGTGGAAAGAGTGTATGGTATGCTTTCAAGAAGCAGAGAATATTGCTATGGTAGAGAGGTTTTAGAAGAAAAGTGCACATGCCAGGCGTGTTTTGGCAGTAGCAGAACTTCCCAGCAGAGTGTTCTGTGAGAGGGGTAGACGGCACTTCACCTCCCTCAGCCAGAAATCGCTTCTTGCTACAAACCGCCATTAAGGAAACCACACTGCACTGAGGTGCTCTGCACAGAATACCGGTTGTCAGGGACTAGTGGTATGAAGCAGGATATGCCAGAACCAGCTTAGCTACAACATAGTTATTCGTCGTGCAGATTTCTGTGCTAGATATCAGTGATGCAGAGAAGCCATTTCTAGGTGTAGTGCAAAGTGAGATCTGTGGTGTGCTGTGCACACTTTCGCTTAGCTTTAGGTGCACTGCAGTGCTCTTCGCTATGCATAGTGGAAAGAGTGTATGGTATGCTTTCAAGAAGCAGAGAATATTGCTATGGTAGAGAGGTTTTAGAAGAAAAGTGCACATGCCAGGCGTGTTTTGGCAGTAGCAGAACTTCCCAGCAGAGTGTTCTGTGAGAGGGGTAGACGGCACTTCACCTCCCTCAGCCAGAAATCGCTTCTTGCTACAAACCGCCATTAAGGAAACCACACTGCACTGAGGTGCTCTGCACAGAATACCGGTTGTCAGGGACTAGTGGTATGAAGCAGGATATGCCAGAACCAGCTTAGCTACAACATAGTTATTCGTCGTGCAGATTTCTGTGCTAGATATCAGTGATGCAGAGAAGCCATTTCTAGGTGTAGTGCAAAGTGAGATCTGTGGTGTGCTGTGCACACTTTCGCTTTAGCTTTAGGTGCACTGCAGTGCTCTTCGCTATGCATAGTGGAAAGAGTGTATGGTATGCTTTCAAGAAGCAGAGAATATTGCTATGGTAGAGAGGTTTTAGAAGAAAAGTGCACATGCCAGGCGTGTTTTGGCAGTAGCAGAACTTCCCAGCAGAGTGTTCTGTGAGAGGGGTAGACGGCACTTCACCTCCCTCAGCCTGAAATCGCTTCTTGCTACAAACCGCCATTAAGGAAACCACACTGCACTGAGGTGCTCTGCACAGAATACCGGTTGTCAGGGACTAGTGGTATGAAGCAGGATATGCCAGAACCAGCTTAGCTACAACATAGTTATTCGTCGTGCAGATTTCTGTGCTAGATATCAGTGATGCAGAGAAGCCATTTCTAGGTGTAGTGCAAAGTGAGATCTGTGGTGTGCTGTGCACACTTTCGCTTTAGCTTTAGGTGCACTGCAGTGCTCTTCGCTATGCATAGTGGAAAGAGTGTATGGTATGCTTTCAAGAAGCAGAGAATATTGCTATGGTAGAGAGGTTTTAGAAGAAAAGTGCACATGCCAGGCGTGTTTTGGCAGTAGCAGAACTTCCCAGCAGAGTGTTCTGTGAGAGGGGTAGACGGCACTTCACCTCCCTCAGCCTGAAATCGCTTCTTGCTACAAACCGCCATTAAGGAAACCACACTGCACTGAGGTGCTCTGCACAGAATACCGGTTGTCAGGGACTAGTGGTATGAAGCAGGATATGCCAGAACCAGCTTAGCTACAACATAGTTATTCGTCGTGCAGATTTCTGTGCTAGATATCAGTGATGCAGAGAAGCCATTTCTAGGTGTAGTGCAAAGTGAGATCTGTGGTGTGCTGTGCACACTTTCGCTTTAGCTTTAGGTGCACTGCAGTGCTCTTCGCTATGCATAGTGGAAAGAGTGTATGGTATGCTTTCAAGAAGCAGAGAATATTGCTATGGTAGAGAGGTTTTAGAAGAAAAGTGCACATGCCAGGCGTGTTTTGGCAGTAGCAGAACTTCCCAGCAGAGTGTTCTGTGAGAGGGGTAGACGGCACTTCACCTCCCTCAGCCTGAAATCGCTTCTTGCTACAAACCGCCATTAAGGAAACCACACTGCACTGAGGTGCTCTGCACAGAATACCGGTTGTCAGGGACTAGTGGTATGAAGCAGGATATGCCAGAACCAGCTTAGCTACAACATAGTTATTCGTCGTGCAGATTTCTGTGCTAGATATCAGTGATGCAGAGAAGCCATTTCTAGGTGTAGTGCAAAGTGAGATCTGTGGTGTGCTGTGCACACTTTCGCTTTAGCTTTAGGTGCACTGCAGTGCTCTTCGCTATGCATAGTGGAAAGAGTGTATGGTATGCTTTCAAGAAGCAGAGAATATTGCTATGGTAGAGAGGTTTTAGAAGAAAAGTGCACATGCCAGGCGTGTTTTGGCAGTAGCAGAACTTCCCAGCAGAGTGTTCTGTGAGAGGGGTAGACGGCACTTCACCTCCCTCAGCCTGAAATCGCTTCTTGCTACAAACCGCCATTAAGGAAACCACACTGCACTGAGGTGCTCTGCACAGAATACCGGTTGTCAGGGACTAGTGGTATGAAGCAGGATATGCCAGAACCAGCTTAGCTACAACA
The DNA here is from genome assembly GCA_034336685.1 of Luscinia luscinia. Lineage (NCBI taxonomy): Eukaryota > Metazoa > Chordata > Aves > Passeriformes > Muscicapidae > Luscinia > Luscinia luscinia. Next base: position 130,484 of record JAKWBO010000096.1, read on the forward strand.
TAGTTATTCGTCGTGCAGATTTCTGTGCTAGATATCAGTGATGCAGAGAAGCCATTTCTAGGTGTAGTGCAAAGTGAGATCTGTGGTGTGCTGTGCACACTTTCGCTTTAGCTTTAGGTGCACTGCAGTGCTCTTCGCTATGCATAGTGGAAAGAGTGTATGGTATGCTTTCAAGAAGCAGAGAATATTGCTATGGTAGAGAGGTTTTAGAAGAAAAGTGCACATGCCAGGCGTGTTTTGGCAGTAGCAGAACTTCCCAGCAGAGTGTTCTGTGAGAGGGGTAGACGGCACTTCACCTCCCTCAGCCTGAAATCGCTTCTTGCTACAAACCGCCATTAAGGAAACCACACTGCACTGAGGTGCTCTGCACAGAATACCGGTTGTCAGGGACTAGTGGTATGAAGCAGGATATGCCAGAACCAGCTTAGCTACAACATAGTTATTCGTCGTGCAGATTTCTGTGCTAGATATCAGTGATGCAGAGAAGCCATTTCTAGGTGTAGTGCAAAGTGAGATCTGTGGTGTGCTGTGCACACTTTCGCTTCAGCTTTAGGTGCACTGCAGTGCTCTTCGCTATGCATAGTGGAAAGAGTGTATGGTATGCTTTCAAGAAGCAGAGAATATTGCTATGGTAGAGAGGTTTTAGAAGAAAAGTGCACATGCCAGGCGTGTTTTGGCAGTAGCAGAACTTCCCAGCAGAGTGTTCTGTGAGAGGGGTGAGACGGCACTTCACCTCCCTCAGCCTGAAATCGCTTCTTGCTACAAACCGCCATTAAGGAAACCACACTGCACTGAGGTGCTCTGCACAGAATACCGGTTGTCAGGGACTAGTGGTATGAAGCAGGATATGCCAGAACCAGCTTAGCTACAACATAGTTATTCGTCGTGCAGATTTCTGTGCTAGATATCAGTGATGCAGAGAAGCCATTTCTAGGTGTAGTGCAAAGTGAGATCTGTGGTGTGCTGTGCACACTTTCGCTTAGCTTTAGGTGCACTGCAGTGCTCTTCGCTATGCATAGTGGAAAGAGTGTATGGTATGCTTTCAAGAAGCAGAGAATATTGCTATGGTAGAGAGGTTTTAGAAGAAAAGTGCACATGCCAGGCGTGTTTTGGCAGTAGCAGAACTTCCCAGCAGAGTGTTCTGTGAGAGGGGTAGACGGCACTTCACCTCCCTCAGCCAGAAATCGCTTCTTGCTACAAACCGCCATTAAGGAAACCACACTGCACTGAGGTGCTCTGCACAGAATACCGGTTGTCAGGGACTAGTGCAATGAAGCAGGATAGGCCAGAACCAGCTTAGCTACAACATAGTTATTCGTCGTGCAGATTTCTGTGCTAGATATCAGTGATGCAGAGAAGCCATTTCTAGGTGTAGTGCAAAGTGAGATCTGTGGTGTGCTGTGCACACTTTCGCTTTAGCTTTAGGTGCACTGCAGTGCTCTTCGCTATGCATAGTGGAAAGAGTGTATGGTATGCTTTCAAGAAGCAGAGAATATTGCTATGGTAGAGAGGTTTTAGAAGAAAAGTGCACATGCCAGGCGTGTTTTGGCAGTAGCAGAACTTCCCAGCAGAGTGTTCTGTGAGAGGGGTAGACGGCACTTCACCTCCCTCAGCCAGAAATCGCTTCTTGCTACAAACCGCCATTAAGGAAACCACACTGCACTGAGGTGCTCTGCACAGAATACCGGTTGTCAGGGACTAGTGGTATGAAGCAGGATATGCCAGAACCAGCTTAGCTACAACATAGTTATTCGTCGTGCAGATTTCTGTGCTAGATATCAGTGATGCAGAGAAGCCATTTCTAGGTGTAGTGCAAAGTGAGATCTGTGGTGTGCTGTGCACACTTTCGCTTAGCTTTAGGTGCACTGCAGTGCTCTTCGCTATGCATAGTGGAAAGAGTGTATGGTATGCTTTCAAGAAGCAGAGAATATTGCTATGGTAGAGAGGTTTTAGAAGAAAAGTGCACATGCCAGGCGTGTTTTGGCAGTAGCAGAACTTCCCAGCAGAGTGTTCTGTGAGAGGGGTAGACGGCACTTCACCTCCCTCAGCCTGAAATCGCTTCTTGCTACAAACCGCCATTAAGGAAACCACACTGCACTGAGGTGCTCTGCACAGAATACCGGTTGTCAGGGACTAGTGGTATGAAGCAGGATATGCCAGAACCAGCTTAGCTACAACATAGTTATTCGTCGTGCAGATTTCTGTGCTAGATATCAGTGATGCAGAGAAGCCATTTCTAGGTGTAGTGCAAAGTGAGATCTGTGGTGTGCTGTGCACACTTTCGCTTTAGCTTTAGGTGCACTGCAGTGCTCTTCGCTATGCATAGTGGAAAGAGTGTATGGTATGCTTTCAAGAAGCAGAGAATATTGCTATGGTAGAGAGGTTTTAGAAGAAAAGTGCACATGCCAGGCGTGTTTTGGCAGTAGCAGAACTTCCCAGCAGAGTGTTCTGTGAGAGGGGTAGACGGCACTTCACCTCCCTCAGCCTGAAATCGCTTCTTGCTACAAACCGCCATTAAGGAAACCACACTGCACTGAGGTGCTCTGCACAGAACACCGGTTGTCAGGGACTAGTGGTATGAAGCAGGATATGCCAGAACCAGCTTAGCTACAACATAGTTATTCGTCGTGCAGATTTCTGTGCTAGATATCAGTGATGCAGAGAAGCCATTTCTAGGTGTAGTGCAAAGTGAGATCTGTGGTGTGCTGTGCACACTTTCGCTTTAGCTTTAGGTGCACTGCAGTGCTCTTCGCTATGCATAGTGGAAAGAGTGTATGGTATGCTTTCAAGAAGCAGAGAATATTGCTATGGTAGAGAGGTTTTAGAAGAAAAGTGCACATGCCAGGCGTGTTTTGGCAGTAGCAGAACTTCCCAGCAGAGTGTTCTGTGAGAGGGGTAGACGGCACTTCACCTCCCTCAGCCTGAAATCGCTTCTTGCTACAAACCGCCATTAAGGAAACCACACTGCACTGAGGTGCTCTGCACAGAACACCGGTTGTCAGGGACTAGTGGTATGAAGCAGGATATGCCAGAACCAGCTTAGCTACAACATAGTTATTCGTCGTGCAGATTTCTGTGCTAGATATCAGTGATGCAGAGAAGCCATTTCTAGGTGTAGTGCAAAGTGAGATCTGTGGTGTGCTGTGCACACTTTCGCTTTAGCTTTAGGTGCACTGCAGTGCTCTTCGCTATGCATAGTGGAAAGAGTGTATGGTATGCTTTCAAGAAGCAGAGAATATTGCTATGGTAGAGAGGTTTTAGAAGAAAAGTGCACATGCCAGGCGTGTTTTGGCAGTAGCAGAACTTCCCAGCAGAGTGTTCTGTGAGAGGGGTAGACGGCACTTCACCTCCCTCAGCCTGAAATCGCTTCTTGCTACAAACCGCCATTAAGGAAACCACACTGCACTGAGGTGCTCTGCACAGAACACCGGTTGTCAGGGACTAGTGGTATGAAGCAGGATATGCCAGAACCAGCTTAGCTACAACATAGTTATTCGTCGTGCAGATTTCTGTGCTAGATATCAGTGATGCAGAGAAGCCATTTCTAGGTGTAGTGCAAAGTGAGATCTGTGGTGTGCTGTGCACACTTTCGCTTTAGCTTTAGGTGCACTGCAGTGCTCTTCGCTATGCATAGTGGAAAGAGTGTATGGTATGCTTTCAAGAAGCAGAGAATATTGCTATGGTAGAGAGGTTTTAGAAGAAAAGTGCACATGCCAGGCGTGTTTTGGCAGTAGCAGAACTTCCCAGCAGAGTGTTCTGTGAGAGGGGTAGACGGCACTTCACCTCCCTCAGCCTGAAATCGCTTCTTGCTACAAACCGCCATTAAGGAAACCACACTGCACTGAGGTGCTCTGCACAGAATACCGGTTGTCAGGGACTAGTGGTATGAAGCAGGATATGCCAGAACCAGCTTAGCTACAACATAGTTATTCGTCGTGCAGATTTCTGTGCTAGATATCAGTGATGCAGAGAAGCCATTTCTAGGTGTAGTGCAAAGTGAGATCTGTGGTGTGCTGTGCACACTTTCGCTTTAGCTTTAGGTGCACTGCAGTGCTCTTCGCTATGCATAGTGGAAAGAGTGTATGGTATGCTTTCAAGAAGCAGAGAATATTGCTATGGTAGAGAGGTTTTAGAAGAAAAGTGCACATGCCAGGCGTGTTTTGGCAGTAGCAGAACTTCCCAGCAGAGTGTTCTGTGAGAGGGGTAGACGGCACTTCACCTCCCTCAGCCTGAAATCGCTTCTTGCTACAAACCGCCATTAAGGAAACCACACTGCACTGAGGTGCTCTGCACAGAACACCAGTTGTCAGGGACTAGTGGTATGAAGCAGGATATGCCAGAACCAGCTTAGCTACAACATAGTTATTCGTCGTGCAGATTTCTGTGCTAGATATCAGTGATGCAGAGAAGCCATTTCTAGGTGTAGTGCAAAGTGAGATCTGTGGTGTGCTGTGCACACTTTCGCTTTAGCTTTAGGTGCACTGCAGTGCTCTTCGCTATGCATAGTGGAAAGAGTGTATGGTATGCTTTCAAGAAGCAGAGAATATTGCTATGGTAGA
>JAKWBO010000960.1:0-22458 GCA_034336685.1 Luscinia luscinia
AAGAGCACTGCAGTGCACCTAAAGCTAAAGCGAAAGTGTGCACAGCACACCACAGATCTCACTTTGCACTACACCTAGAAATGGCTTCTCTGCATCACTGATATCTAGCACAGAAATCTGCACGACGAATAACTATGTTGTAGCTAAGCTGGTTCTGGCATATCCTGCTTCATACCACTAGTCCCTGACAACCGGTATTCTGTGCAGAGCACCTCAGTGCAGTGTGGTTTCCTTAATGGCGGTTTGTAGCAAGAAGCGATTTCAGGCTGAGGGAGGTGAAGTGCCGTCTACCCCTCTCACAGAACACTCTGCTGGGAAGTTCTGCTACTGCCAAAACACGCCTGGCATGTGCACTTTTCTTCTAAAACCTCTCTACCATAGCAATATTCTCTGCTTCTTGAAAGCATACCATACACTCTTTCCACTATGCATAGCGAAGAGCACTGCAGTGCACCTAAAGCTAAAGCGAAAGTGTGCACAGCACACCACAGATCTCACTTTGCACTACACCTAGAAATGGCTTCTCTGCATCACTGATATCTAGCACAGAAATCTGCACGACGAATAACTATGTTGTAGCTAAGCTGGTTCTGGCATATCCTGCTTCATACCACTAGTCCCTGACAACCGGTATTCTGTGCAGAGCACCTCAGTGCAGTGTGGTTTCCTTAATGGCGGTTTGTAGCAAGAAGCGATTTCAGGCTGAGGGAGGTGAAGTGCCGTCTACCCCTCTCACAGAACACTCTGCTGGGAAGTTCTGCTACTGCCAAAACACGCCTGGCATGTGCACTTTTCTTCTAAAACCTCTCTACCATAGCAATATTCTCTGCTTCTTGAAAGCATACCATACACTCTTTCCACTATGCATAGCGAAGAGCACTGCAGTGCACCTAAAGCTAAAGCGAAAGTGTGCACAGCACACCACAGATCTCACTTTGCACTACACCTAGAAATGGCTTCTCTGCATCACTGATATCTAGCACAGAAATCTGCACGACGAATAACTATGTTGTAGCTAAGCTGGTTCTGGCATATCCTGCTTCATACCACTAGTCCCTGACAACCGGTATTCTGTGCAGAGCACCTCAGTGCAGTGTGGTTTCCTTAATGGCGGTTTGTAGCAAGAAGCGATTTCAGGCTGAGGGAGGTGAAGTGCCGTCTACCCCTCTCACAGAACACTCTGCTGGGAAGTTCTGCTACTGCCAAAACACGCCTGGCATGTGCACTTTTCTTCTAAAACCTCTCTACCATAGCAATATTCTCTGCTTCTTGAAAGCATACCATACACTCTTTCCACTATGCATAGCGAAGAGCACTGCAGTGCACCTAAAGCTAAAGCTGAAAGTGTGCACAGCACACCACAGATCTCACTTTGCACTACACCTAGAAATGGCTTCTCTGCATCACTGATATCTAGCACAGAAATCTGCACGACGAATAACTATGTTGTAGCTAAGCTGGTTCTGGCATATCCTGCTTCATACCACTAGTCCCTGACAACCGGTATTCTGTGCAGAGCACCTCAGTGCAGTGTGGTTTCCTTAATGGCGGTTTGTAGCAAGAAGCGATTTCAGGCTGAGGGAGGTGAAGTGCCGTCTACCCCTCTCACAGAACACTCTGCTGGGAAGTTCTGCTACTGCCAAAACACGCCTGGCATGTGCACTTTTCTTCTAAAACCTCTCTACCATAGCAATATTCTCTGCTTCTTGAAAGCATACCATACACTCTTTCCACTATGCATAGCGAAGAGCACTGCAGTGCACCTAAAGCTAAAGCGAAAGTGTGCACAGCACACCACAGATCTCACTTTGCACTACACCTAGAAATGGCTTCTCTGCATCACTGATATCTAGCACAGAAATCTGCACGACGAATAACTATGTTGTAGCTAAGCTGGTTCTGGCATATCCTGCTTCATACCACTAGTCCCTGACAACCGGTATTCTGTGCAGAGCACCTCAGTGCAGTGTGGTTTCCTTAATGGCGGTTTGTAGCAAGAAGCGATTTCAGGCTGAGGGAGGTGAAGTGCCGTCTACCCCTCTCACAGAACACTCTGCTGGGAAGTTCTGCTACTGCCAAAACACGCCTGGCATGTGCACTTTTCTTCTAAAACCTCTCTACCATAGCAATATTCTCTGCTTCTTGAAAGCATACCATACACTCTTTCCACTATGCATAGCGAAGAGCACTGCAGTGCACCTAAAGCTAAAGCTAAAGTGTGCACAGCACACCACAGATCTCACTTTGCACTACACCTAGAAATGGCTTCTCTGCATCACTGATATCTAGCACAGAAATCTGCACGACGAATAACTATGTTGTAGCTAAGCTGGTTCTGGCATATCCTGCTTCATACCACTAGTCCCTGACAACCGGTATTCTGTGCAGAGCACCTCAGTGCAGTGTGGTTTCCTTAATGGCGGTTTGTAGCAAGAAGCGATTTCAGGCTGAGGGAGGTGAAGTGCCGTCTACCCCTCTCACAGAACACTCTGCTGGGAAGTTCTGCTACTGCCAAAACACGCCTGGCATGTGCACTTTTCTTCTAAAACCTCTCTACCATAGCAATATTCTCTGCTTCTTGAAAGCATACCATACACTCTTTCCACTATGCATAGCGAAGAGCACTGCAGTGCACCTAAAGCTAAAGCGAAAGTGTGCACAGCACACCACAGATCTCACTTTGCACTACACCTAGAAATGGCTTCTCTGCATCACTGATATCTAGCACAGAAATCTGCACGACGAATAACTATGTTGTAGCTAAGCTGGTTCTGGCATATCCTGCTTCATACCACTAGTCCCTGACAACCGGTATTCTGTGCAGAGCACCTCAGTGCAGTGTGGTTTCCTTAATGGCGGTTTGTAGCAAGAAGCGATTTCAGGCTGAGGGAGGTGAAGTGCCGTCTACCCCTCTCACAGAACACTCTGCTGGGAAGTTCTGCTACTGCCAAAACACGCCTGGCATGTGCACTTTTCTTCTAAAACCTCTCTACCATAGCAATATTCTCTGCTTCTTGAAAGCATACCATACACTCTTTCCACTATGCATAGCGAAGAGCACTGCAGTGCACCTAAAGCTAAAGCGAAAGTGTGCACAGCACACCACAGATCTCACTTTGCACTACACCTAGAAATGGCTTCTCTGCATCACTGATATCTAGCACAGAAATCTGCACGACGAATAACTATGTTGTAGCTAAGCTGGTTCTGGCATATCCTGCTTCATACCACTAGTCCCTGACAACCGGTGTTCTGTGCAGAGCACCTCAGTGCAGTGTGGTTTCCTTAATGGCGGTTTGTAGCAAGAAGCGATTTCAGGCTGAGGGAGGTGAAGTGCCGTCTACCCCTCTCACAGAACACTCTGCTGGGAAGTTCTGCTACTGCCAAAACACGCCTGGCATGTGCACTTTTCTTCTAAAACCTCTCTACCATAGCAATATTCTCTGCTTCTTGAAAGCATACCATACACTCTTTCCACTATGCATAGCGAAGAGCACTGCAGTGCACCTAAAGCTGAAGCTGAAAGTGTGCACAGCACACCACAGATCTCACTTTGCACTACACCTAGAAATGGCTTCTCTGCATCACTGATATCTAGCACAGAAATCTGCACGACGAATAACTATGTTGTAGCTAAGCTGGTTCTGGCATATCCTGCTTCATACCACTAGTCCCTGACAACCGGTATTCTGTGCAGAGCACCTCAGTGCAGTGTGGTTTCCTTAATGGCGGTTTGTAGCAAGAAGCGATTTCAGGCTGAGGGAGGTGAAGTGCCGTCTACCCCTCTCACAGAACACTCTGCTGGGAAGTTCTGCTACTGCCAAAACACGCCTGGCATGTGCACTTTTCTTCTAAAACCTCTCTACCATAGCAATATTCTCTGCTTCTTGAAAGCATACCATACACTCTTTCCACTATGCATAGCGAAGAGCACTGCAGTGCACCTAAAGCTAAAGCGAAAGTGTGCACAGCACACCACAGATCTCACTTTGCACTACACCTAGAAATGGCTTCTCTGCATCACTGATATCTAGCACAGAAATCTGCACGACGAATAACTATGTTGTAGCTAAGCTGGTTCTGGCATATCCTGCTTCATACCACTAGTCCCTGACAACCGGTATTCTGTGCAGAGCACCTCAGTGCAGTGTGGTTTCCTTAATGGCGGTTTGTAGCAAGAAGCGATTTCAGGCTGAGGGAGGTGAAGTGCCGTCTACCCCTCTCACAGAACACTCTGCTGGGAAGTTCTGCTACTGCCAAAACACGCCTGGCATGTGCACTTTTCTTCTAAAACCTCTCTACCATAGCAATATTCTCTGCTTCTTGAAAGCATACCATACACTCTTTCCACTATGCATAGCGAAGAGCACTGCAGTGCACCTAAAGCTAAAGCGTAAAGTGTGCACAGCACACCACAGATCTCACTTTGCACTACACCTAGAAATGGCTTCTCTGCATCACTGATATCTAGCACAGAAATCTGCACGACGAATAACTATGTTGTAGCTAAGCTGGTTCTGGCATATCCTGCTTCATACCACTAGTCCCTGACAACCGGTGTTCTGTGCAGAGCACCTCAGTGCAGTGTGGTTTCCTTAATGGCGGTTTGTAGCAAGAAGCGATTTCAGGCTGAGGGAGGTGAAGTGCCGTCTACCCCTCTCACAGAACACTCTGCTGGGAAGTTCTGCTACTGCCAAAACACGCCTGGCATGTGCACTTTTCTTCTAAAACCTCTCTACCATAGCAATATTCTCTGCTTCTTGAAAGCATACCATACACTCTTTCCACTATGCATAGCGAAGAGCACTGCAGTGCACCTAAAGTTAAAGCGAAAGTGTGCACAGCACACCACAGATCTCACTTTGCACTACACCTAGAAATGGCTTCTCTGCATCACTGATATCTAGCACAGAAATCTGCACGACGAATAACTATGTTGTAGCTAAGCTGGTTCTGGCATATCCTGCTTCATACCACTAGTCCCTGACAACCGGTATTCTGTGCAGAGCACCTCAGTGCAGTGTGGTTTCCTTAATGGCGGTTTGTAGCAAGAAGCGATTTCAGGCTGAGGGAGGTGAAGTGCCGTCTCACCCCTCTCACAGAACACTCTGCTGGGAAGTTCTGCTACTGCCAAAACACGCCTGGCATGTGCACTTTTCTTCTAAAACCTCTCTACCATAGCAATATTCTCTGCTTCTTGAAAGCATACCATACACTCTTTCCACTATGCATAGCGAAGAGCACTGCAGTGCACCTAAAGCTGAAGCTGAAAGTGTGCACAGCACACCACAGATCTCACTTTGCACTACACCTAGAAATGGCTTCTCTGCATCACTGATATCTAGCACAGAAATCTGCACGACGAATAACTATGTTGTAGCTAAGCTGGTTCTGGCATATCCTGCTTCATACCACTAGTCCCTGACAACCGGTATTCTGTGCAGAGCACCTCAGTGCAGTGTGGTTTCCTTAATGGCGGTTTGTAGCAAGAAGCGATTTCAGGCTGAGGGAGGTGAAGTGCCGTCTACCCCTCTCACAGAACACTCTGCTGGGAAGTTCTGCTACTGCCAAAACACGCCTGGCATGTGCACTTTTCTTCTAAAACCTCTCTACCATAGCAATATTCTCTGCTTCTTGAAAGCATACCATACACTCTTTCCACTATGCATAGCGAAGAGCACTGCAGTGCACCTAAAGTTGAAGCGTAAAGTGTGCACAGCACACCACAGATCTCACTTTGCACTACACCTAGAAATGGCTTCTCTGCATCACTGATATCTAGCACAGAAATCTGCACGACGAATAACTATGTTGTAGCTAAGCTGGTTCTGGCATATCCTGCTTCATACCACTAGTCCCTGACAACCGGTATTCTGTGCAGAGCACCTCAGTGCAGTGTGGTTTCCTTAATGGCGGTTTGTAGCAAGAAGCGATTTCAGGCTGAGGGAGGTGAAGTGCCGTCTACCCCTCTCACAGAACACTCTGCTGGGAAGTTCTGCTACTGCCAAAACACGCCTGGCATGTGCACTTTTCTTCTAAAACCTCTCTACCATAGCAATATTCTCTGCTTCTTGAAAGCATACCATACACTCTTTCCACTATGCATAGCGAAGAGCACTGCAGTGCACCTAAAGCTAAAGCGTAAAGTGTGCACAGCACACCACAGATCTCACTTTGCACTACACCTAGAAATGGCTTCTCTGCATCACTGATATCTAGCACAGAAATCTGCACGACGAATAACTATGTTGTAGCTAAGCTGGTTCTGGCATATCCTGCTTCATACCACTAGTCCCTGACAACCGGTGTTCTGTGCAGAGCACCTCAGTGCAGTGTGGTTTCCTTAATGGCGGTTTGTAGCAAGAAGCGATTTCAGGCTGAGGGAGGTGAAGTGCCGTCTACCCCTCTCACAGAACACTCTGCTGGGAAGTTCTGCTACTGCCAAAACACGCCTGGCATGTGCACTTTTCTTCTAAAACCTCTCTACCATAGCAATATTCTCTGCTTCTTGAAAGCATACCATACACTCTTTCCACTATGCATAGCGAAGAGCACTGCAGTGCACCTAAAGCTAGTGCTGAAAGTGTGCACAGCACACCACAGATCTCACTTTGCACTACACCTAGAAATGGCTTCTCTGCATCACTGATATCTAGCACAGAAATCTGCACGACGAATAACTATGTTGTAGCTAAGCTGGTTCTGGCATATCCTGCTTCATACCACTAGTCCCTGACAACCGGTATTCTGTGCAGAGCACCTCAGTGCAGTGTGGTTTCCTTAATGGCGGTTTGTAGCAAGAAGCGATTTCAGGCTGAGGGAGGTGAAGTGCCGTCTCACCCCTCTCACAGAACACTCTGCTGGGAAGTTCTGCTACTGCCAAAACACGCCTGGCATGTGCACTTTTCTTCTAAAACCTCTCTACCATAGCAATATTCTCTGCTTCTTGAAAGCATACCATACACTCTTTCCACTATGCATAGCGAAGAGCACTGCAGTGCACCTAAAGCTAAAGCGAAAGTGTGCACAGCACACCACAGATCTCACTTTGCACTACACCTAGAAATGGCTTCTCTGCATCACTGATATCTAGCACAGAAATCTGCACGACGAATAACTATGTTGTAGCTAAGCTGGTTCTGGCATATCCTGCTTCATACCACTAGTCCCTGACAACCGGTATTCTGTGCAGAGCACCTCAGTGCAGTGTGGTTTCCTTAATGGCGGTTTGTAGCAAGAAGCGATTTCAGGCTGAGGGAGGTGAAGTGCCGTCTACCCCTCTCACAGAACACTCTGCTGGGAAGTTCTGCTACTGCCAAAACACGCCTGGCATGTGCACTTTTCTTCTAAAACCTCTCTACCATAGCAATATTCTCTGCTTCTTGAAAGCATACCATACACTCTTTCCACTATGCATAGCGAAGAGCACTGCAGTGCACCTAAAGCTGAAGCTAAAGTGTGCACAGCACACCACAGATCTCACTTTGCACTACACCTAGAAATGGCTTCTCTGCATCACTGATATCTAGCACAGAAATCTGCACGACGAATAACTATGTTGTAGCTAAGCTGGTTCTGGCATATCCTGCTTCATACCACTAGTCCCTGACAACCGGTATTCTGTGCAGAGCACCTCAGTGCAGTGTGGTTTCCTTAATGGCGGTTTGTAGCAAGAAGCGATTTCAGGCTGAGGGAGGTGAAGTGCCGTCTACCCCTCTCACAGAACACTCTGCTGGGAAGTTCTGCTACTGCCAAAACACGCCTGGCATGTGCACTTTTCTTCTAAAACCTCTCTACCATAGCAATATTCTCTGCTTCTTGAAAGCATACCATACACTCTTTCCACTATGCATAGCGAAGAGCACTGCAGTGCACCTAAAGCTGAAGCGAAAGTGTGCACAGCACACCACAGATCTCACTTTGCACTACACCTAGAAATGGCTTCTCTGCATCACTGATATCTAGCACAGAAATCTGCACGACGAATAACTATGTTGTAGCTAAGCTGGTTCTGGCATATCCTGCTTCATACCACTAGTCCCTGACAACCGGTGTTCTGTGCAGAGCACCTCAGTGCAGTGTGGTTTCCTTAATGGCGGTTTGTAGCAAGAAGCGATTTCAGGCTGAGGGAGGTGAAGTGCCGTCTACCCCTCTCACAGAACACTCTGCTGGGAAGTTCTGCTACTGCCAAAACACGCCTGGCATGTGCACTTTTCTTCTAAAACCTCTCTACCATAGCAATATTCTCTGCTTCTTGAAAGCATACCATACACTCTTTCCACTATGCATAGCGAAGAGCACTGCAGTGCACCTAAAGCTAAAGCTGAAAGTGTGCACAGCACACCACAGATCTCACTTTGCACTACACCTAGAAATGGCTTCTCTGCATCACTGATATCTAGCACAGAAATCTGCACGACGAATAACTATGTTGTAGCTAAGCTGGTTCTGGCATATCCTGCTTCATACCACTAGTCCCTGACAACCGGTGTTCTGTGCAGAGCACCTCAGTGCAGTGTGGTTTCCTTAATGGCGGTTTGTAGCAAGAAGCGATTTCAGGCTGAGGGAGGTGAAGTGCCGTCTACCCCTCTCACAGAACACTCTGCTGGGAAGTTCTGCTACTGCCAAAACACGCCTGGCATGTGCACTTTTCTTCTAAAACCTCTCTACCATAGCAATATTCTCTGCTTCTTGAAAGCATACCATACACTCTTTCCACTATGCATAGCGAAGAGCACTGCAGTGCACCTAAAGCTAAAGCGAAAGTGTGCACAGCACACCACAGATCTCACTTTGCACTACACCTAGAAATGGCTTCTCTGCATCACTGATATCTAGCACAGAAATCTGCACGACGAATAACTATGTTGTAGCTAAGCTGGTTCTGGCATATCCTGCTTCATACCACTAGTCCCTGACAACCGGTGTTCTGTGCAGAGCACCTCAGTGCAGTGTGGTTTCCTTAATGGCGGTTTGTAGCAAGAAGCGATTTCAGGCTGAGGGAGGTGAAGTGCCGTTTACCCCTCTCACAGAACACTCTGCTGGGAAGTTCTGCTACTGCCAAAACACGCCTGGCATGTGCACTTTTCTTCTAAAACCTCTCTACCATAGCAATATTCTCTGCTTCTTGAAAGCATACCATACACTCTTTCCACTATGCATAGCGAAGAGCACTGCAGTGCACCTAAAGCTGAAGCTGAAAGTGTGCACAGCACACCACAGATCTCACTTTGCACTACACCTAGAAATGGCTTCTCTGCATCACTGATATCTAGCACAGAAATCTGCACGACGAATAACTATGTTGTAGCTAAGCTGGTTCTGGCATATCCTGCTTCATACCACTAGTCCCTGACAACCGGTGTTCTGTGCAGAGCACCTCAGTGCAGTGTGGTTTCCTTAATGGCGGTTTGTAGCAAGAAGCGATTTCAGGCTGAGGGAGGTGAAGTGCCGTCTACCCCTCTCACAGAACACTCTGCTGGGAAGTTCTGCTACTGCCAAAACACGCCTGGCATGTGCACTTTTCTTCTAAAACCTCTCTACCATAGCAATATTCTCTGCTTCTTGAAAGCATACCATACACTCTTTCCACTATGCATAGCGAAGAGCACTGCAGTGCACCTAAAGCTAAAGCTGAAAGTGTGCACAGCACACCACAGATCTCACTTTGCACTACACCTAGAAATGGCTTCTCTGCATCACTGATATCTAGCACAGAAATCTGCACGACGAATAACTATGTTGTAGCTAAGCTGGTTCTGGCATATCCTGCTTCATACCACTAGTCCCTGACAACCGGTATTCTGTGCAGAGCACCTCAGTGCAGTGTGGTTTCCTTAATGGCGGTTTGTAGCAAGAAGCGATTTCAGGCTGAGGGAGGTGAAGTGCCGTCTACCCCTCTCACAGAACACTCTGCTGGGAAGTTCTGCTACTGCCAAAACACGCCTGGCATGTGCACTTTTCTTCTAAAACCTCTCTACCATAGCAATATTCTCTGCTTCTTGAAAGCATACCATACACTCTTTCCACTATGCATAGCGAAGAGCACTGCAGTGCACCTAAAGCTAGAGCGAAAGTGTGCACAGCACACCACAGATCTCACTTTGCACTACACCTAGAAATGGCTTCTCTGCATCACTGATATCTAGCACAGAAATCTGCACGACGAATAACTATGTTGTAGCTAAGCTGGTTCTGGCATATCCTGCTTCATACCACTAGTCCCTGACAACCGGTGTTCTGTGCAGAGCACCTCAGTGCAGTGTGGTTTCCTTAATGGCGGTTTGTAGCAAGAAGCGATTTCAGGCTGAGGGAGGTGAAGTGCCGTCTACCCCTCTCACAGAACACTCTGCTGGGAAGTTCTGCTACTGCCAAAACACGCCTGGCATGTGCACTTTTCTTCTAAAACCTCTCTACCATAGCAATATTCTCTGCTTCTTGAAAGCATACCATACACTCTTTCCACTATGCATAGCGAAGAGCACTGCAGTGCACCTAAAGCTGAAGCTGAAAGTGTGCACAGCACACCACAGATCTCACTTTGCACTACACCTAGAAATGGCTTCTCTGCATCACTGATATCTAGCACAGAAATCTGCACGACGAATAACTATGTTGTAGCTAAGCTGGTTCTGGCATATCCTGCTTCATACCACTAGTCCCTGACAACCGGTATTCTGTGCAGAGCACCTCAGTGCAGTGTGGTTTCCTTAATGGCGGTTTGTAGCAAGAAGCGATTTCAGGCTGAGGGAGGTGAAGTGCCGTCTCACCCCTCTCACAGAACACTCTGCTGGGAAGTTCTGCTACTGCCAAAACACGCCTGGCATGTGCACTTTTCTTCTAAAACCTCTCTACCATAGCAATATTCTCTGCTTCTTGAAAGCATACCATACACTCTTTCCACTATGCATAGCGAAGAGCACTGCAGTGCACCTAAAGCTGAAGCGAAAGTGTGCACAGCACACCACAGATCTCACTTTGCACTACACCTAGAAATGGCTTCTCTGCATCACTGATATCTAGCACAGAAATCTGCACGACGAATAACTATGTTGTAGCTAAGCTGGTTCTGGCATATCCTGCTTCATACCACTAGTCCCTGACAACCGGTATTCTGTGCAGAGCACCTCAGTGCAGTGTGGTTTCCTTAATGGCGGTTTGTAGCAAGAAGCGATTTCAGGCTGAGGGAGGTGAAGTGCCGTCTACCCCTCTCACAGAACACTCTGCTGGGAAGTTCTGCTACTGCCAAAACACGCCTGGCATGTGCACTTTTCTTCTAAAACCTCTCTACCATAGCAATATTCTCTGCTTCTTGAAAGCATACCATACACTCTTTCCACTATGCATAGCGAAGAGCACTGCAGTGCACCTAAAGCTGAAGCTGAAAGTGTGCACAGCACACCACAGATCTCACTTTGCACTACACCTAGAAATGGCTTCTCTGCATCACTGATATCTAGCACAGAAATCTGCACGACGAATAACTATGTTGTAGCTAAGCTGGTTCTGGCATATCCTGCTTCATACCACTAGTCCCTGACAACCGGTATTCTGTGCAGAGCACCTCAGTGCAGTGTGGTTTCCTTAATGGCGGTTTGTAGCAAGAAGCGATTTCAGGCTGAGGGAGGTGAAGTGCCGTCTACCCCTCTCACAGAACACTCTGCTGGGAAGTTCTGCTACTGCCAAAACACGCCTGGCATGTGCACTTTTCTTCTAAAACCTCTCTACCATAGCAATATTCTCTGCTTCTTGAAAGCATACCATACACTCTTTCCACTATGCATAGCGAAGAGCACTGCAGTGCACCTAAAGCTAAAGCGAAAGTGTGCACAGCACACCACAGATCTCACTTTGCACTACACCTAGAAATGGCTTCTCTGCATCACTGATATCTAGCACAGAAATCTGCACGACGAATAACTATGTTGTAGCTAAGCTGGTTCTGGCATATCCTGCTTCATACCACTAGTCCCTGACAACCGGTATTCTGTGCAGAGCACCTCAGTGCAGTGTGGTTTCCTTAATGGCGGTTTGTAGCAAGAAGCGATTTCAGGCTGAGGGAGGTGAAGTGCCGTCTACCCCTCTCACAGAACACTCTGCTGGGAAGTTCTGCTACTGCCAAAACACGCCTGGCATGTGCACTTTTCTTCTAAAACCTCTCTACCATAGCAATATTCTCTGCTTCTTGAAAGCATACCATACACTCTTTCCACTATGCATAGCGAAGAGCACTGCAGTGCACCTAAAGTTAAAGCTTAAAGTGTGCACAGCACACCACAGATCTCACTTTGCACTACACCTAGAAATGGCTTCTCTGCATCACTGATATCTAGCACAGAAATCTGCACGACGAATAACTATGTTGTAGCTAAGCTGGTTCTGGCATATCCTGCTTCATACCACTAGTCCCTGACAACCGGTATTCTGTGCAGAGCACCTCAGTGCAGTGTGGTTTCCTTAATGGCGGTTTGTAGCAAGAAGCGATTTCAGGCTGAGGGAGGTGAAGTGCCGTCTACCCCTCTCACAGAACACTCTGCTGGGAAGTTCTGCTACTGCCAAAACACGCCTGGCATGTGCACTTTTCTTCTAAAACCTCTCTACCATAGCAATATTCTCTGCTTCTTGAAAGCATACCATACACTCTTTCCACTATGCATAGCGAAGAGCACTGCAGTGCACCTAAAGCTAGTGCTGAAAGTGTGCACAGCACACCACAGATCTCACTTTGCACTACACCTAGAAATGGCTTCTCTGCATCACTGATATCTAGCACAGAAATCTGCACGACGAATAACTATGTTGTAGCTAAGCTGGTTCTGGCATATCCTGCTTCATACCACTAGTCCCTGACAACCGGTGTTCTGTGCAGAGCACCTCAGTGCAGTGTGGTTTCCTTAATGGCGGTTTGTAGCAAGAAGCGATTTCAGGCTGAGGGAGGTGAAGTGCCGTCTACCCCTCTCACAGAACACTCTGCTGGGAAGTTCTGCTACTGCCAAAACACGCCTGGCATGTGCACTTTTCTTCTAAAACCTCTCTACCATAGCAATATTCTCTGCTTCTTGAAAGCATACCATACACTCTTTCCACTATGCATAGCGAAGAGCACTGCAGTGCACCTAAAGCTAAAGCGAAAGTGTGCACAGCACACCACAGATCTCACTTTGCACTACACCTAGAAATGGCTTCTCTGCATCACTGATATCTAGCACAGAAATCTGCACGACGAATAACTATGTTGTAGCTAAGCTGGTTCTGGCATATCCTGCTTCATACCACTAGTCCCTGACAACCGGTGTTCTGTGCAGAGCACCTCAGTGCAGTGTGGTTTCCTTAATGGCGGTTTGTAGCAAGAAGCGATTTCAGGCTGAGGGAGGTGAAGTGCCGTCTACCCCTCTCACAGAACACTCTGCTGGGAAGTTCTGCTACTGCCAAAACACGCCTGGCATGTGCACTTTTCTTCTAAAACCTCTCTACCATAGCAATATTCTCTGCTTCTTGAAAGCATACCATACACTCTTTCCACTATGCATAGCGAAGAGCACTGCAGTGCACCTAAAGCTAAAGCTGAAAGTGTGCACAGCACACCACAGATCTCACTTTGCACTACACCTAGAAATGGCTTCTCTGCATCACTGATATCTAGCACAGAAATCTGCACGACGAATAACTATGTTGTAGCTAAGCTGGTTCTGGCATATCCTGCTTCATACCACTAGTCCCTGACAACCGGTGTTCTGTGCAGAGCACCTCAGTGCAGTGTGGTTTCCTTAATGGCGGTTTGTAGCAAGAAGCGATTTCAGGCTGAGGGAGGTGAAGTGCCGTCTACCCCTCTCACAGAACACTCTGCTGGGAAGTTCTGCTACTGCCAAAACACGCCTGGCATGTGCACTTTTCTTCTAAAACCTCTCTACCATAGCAATATTCTCTGCTTCTTGAAAGCATACCATACACTCTTTCCACTATGCATAGCGAAGAGCACTGCAGTGCACCTAAAGCTGAAGCGTAAAGTGTGCACAGCACACCACAGATCTCACTTTGCACTACACCTAGAAATGGCTTCTCTGCATCACTGATATCTAGCACAGAAATCTGCACGACGAATAACTATGTTGTAGCTAAGCTGGTTCTGGCATATCCTGCTTCATACCACTAGTCCCTGACAACCGGTATTCTGTGCAGAGCACCTCAGTGCAGTGTGGTTTCCTTAATGGCGGTTTGTAGCAAGAAGCGATTTCAGGCTGAGGGAGGTGAAGTGCCGTCTCACCCCTCTCACAGAACACTCTGCTGGGAAGTTCTGCTACTGCCAAAACACGCCTGGCATGTGCACTTTTCTTCTAAAACCTCTCTACCATAGCAATATTCTCTGCTTCTTGAAAGCATACCATACACTCTTTCCACTATGCATAGCGAAGAGCACTGCAGTGCACCTAAAGCTGAAGCGTAAAGTGTGCACAGCACACCACAGATCTCACTTTGCACTACACCTAGAAATGGCTTCTCTGCATCACTGATATCTAGCACAGAAATCTGCACGACGAATAACTATGTTGTAGCTAAGCTGGTTCTGGCATATCCTGCTTCATACCACTAGTCCCTGACAACCGGTATTCTGTGCAGAGCACCTCAGTGCAGTGTGGTTTCCTTAATGGCGGTTTGTAGCAAGAAGCGATTTCAGGCTGAGGGAGGTGAAGTGCCGTCTACCCCTCTCACAGAACACTCTGCTGGGAAGTTCTGCTACTGCCAAAACACGCCTGGCATGTGCACTTTTCTTCTAAAACCTCTCTACCATAGCAATATTCTCTGCTTCTTGAAAGCATACCATACACTCTTTCCACTATGCATAGCGAAGAGCACTGCAGTGCACCTAAAGCTGAAGCGAAAGTGTGCACAGCACACCACAGATCTCACTTTGCACTACACCTAGAAATGGCTTCTCTGCATCACTGATATCTAGCACAGAAATCTGCACGACGAATAACTATGTTGTAGCTAAGCTGGTTCTGGCATATCCTGCTTCATACCACTAGTCCCTGACAACCGGTATTCTGTGCAGAGCACCTCAGTGCAGTGTGGTTTCCTTAATGGCGGTTTGTAGCAAGAAGCGATTTCAGGCTGAGGGAGGTGAAGTGCCGTCTACCCCTCTCACAGAACACTCTGCTGGGAAGTTCTGCTACTGCCAAAACACGCCTGGCATGTGCACTTTTCTTCTAAAACCTCTCTACCATAGCAATATTCTCTGCTTCTTGAAAGCATACCATACACTCTTTCCACTATGCATAGCGAAGAGCACTGCAGTGCACCTAAAGCTAAGCTGAAAGTGTGCACAGCACACCACAGATCTCACTTTGCACTACACCTAGAAATGGCTTCTCTGCATCACTGATATCTAGCACAGAAATCTGCACGACGAATAACTATGTTGTAGCTAAGCTGGTTCTGGCATATCCTGCTTCATACCACTAGTCCCTGACAACCGGTGTTCTGTGCAGAGCACCTCAGTGCAGTGTGGTTTCCTTAATGGCGGTTTGTAGCAAGAAGCGATTTCAGGCTGAGGGAGGTGAAGTGCCGTCTACCCCTCTCACAGAACACTCTGCTGGGAAGTTCTGCTACTGCCAAAACACGCCTGGCATGTGCACTTTTCTTCTAAAACCTCTCTACCATAGCAATATTCTCTGCTTCTTGAAAGCATACCATACACTCTTTCCACTATGCATAGCGAAGAGCACTGCAGTGCACCTAAAGCTGAAGCGAAAGTGTGCACAGCACACCACAGATCTCACTTTGCACTACACCTAGAAATGGCTTCTCTGCATCACTGATATCTAGCACAGAAATCTGCACGACGAATAACTATGTTGTAGCTAAGCTGGTTCTGGCATATCCTGCTTCATACCACTAGTCCCTGACAACCGGTGTTCTGTGCAGAGCACCTCAGTGCAGTGTGGTTTCCTTAATGGCGGTTTGTAGCAAGAAGCGATTTCAGGCTGAGGGAGGTGAAGTGCCGTCTACCCCTCTCACAGAACACTCTGCTGGGAAGTTCTGCTACTGCCAAAACACGCCTGGCATGTGCACTTTTCTTCTAAAACCTCTCTACCATAGCAATATTCTCTGCTTCTTGAAAGCATACCATACACTCTTTCCACTATGCATAGCGAAGAGCACTGCAGTGCACCTAAAGCTAAAGCGAAAGTGTGCACAGCACACCACAGATCTCACTTTGCACTACACCTAGAAATGGCTTCTCTGCATCACTGATATCTAGCACAGAAATCTGCACGACGAATAACTATGTTGTAGCTAAGCTGGTTCTGGCATATCCTGCTTCATACCACTAGTCCCTGACAACCGGTATTCTGTGCAGAGCACCTCAGTGCAGTGTGGTTTCCTTAATGGCGGTTTGTAGCAAGAAGCGATTTCAGGCTGAGGGAGGTGAAGTGCCGTCTCACCCCTCTCACAGAACACTCTGCTGGGAAGTTCTGCTACTGCCAAAACACGCCTGGCATGTGCACTTTTCTTCTAAAACCTCTCTACCATAGCAATATTCTCTGCTTCTTGAAAGCATACCATACACTCTTTCCACTATGCATAGCGAAGAGCACTGCAGTGCACCTAAAGCTGAAGCGAAAGTGTGCACAGCACACCACAGATCTCACTTTGCACTACACCTAGAAATGGCTTCTCTGCATCACTGATATCTAGCACAGAAATCTGCACGACGAATAACTATGTTGTAGCTAAGCTGGTTCTGGCATATCCTGCTTCATACCACTAGTCCCTGACAACCGGTATTCTGTGCAGAGCACCTCAGTGCAGTGTGGTTTCCTTAATGGCGGTTTGTAGCAAGAAGCGATTTCAGGCTGAGGGAGGTGAAGTGCCGTCTACCCCTCTCACAGAACACTCTGCTGGGAAGTTCTGCTACTGCCAAAACACGCCTGGCATGTGCACTTTTCTTCTAAAACCTCTCTACCATAGCAATATTCTCTGCTTCTTGAAAGCATACCATACACTCTTTCCACTATGCATAGCGAAGAGCACTGCAGTGCACCTAAAGCTAAAGCTTAAAGTGTGCACAGCACACCACAGATCTCACTTTGCACTACACCTAGAAATGGCTTCTCTGCATCACTGATATCTAGCACAGAAATCTGCACGACGAATAACTATGTTGTAGCTAAGCTGGTTCTGGCATATCCTGCTTCATACCACTAGTCCCTGACAACCGGTATTCTGTGCAGAGCACCTCAGTGCAGTGTGGTTTCCTTAATGGCGGTTTGTAGCAAGAAGCGATTTCAGGCTGAGGGAGGTGAAGTGCCGTCTCACCCCTCTCACAGAACACTCTGCTGGGAAGTTCTGCTACTGCCAAAACACGCCTGGCATGTGCACTTTTCTTCTAAAACCTCTCTACCATAGCAATATTCTCTGCTTCTTGAAAGCATACCATACACTCTTTCCACTATGCATAGCGAAGAGCACTGCAGTGCACCTAAAGCTAAGCGAAAGTGTGCACAGCACACCACAGATCTCACTTTGCACTACACCTAGAAATGGCTTCTCTGCATCACTGATATCTAGCACAGAAATCTGCACGACGAATAACTATGTTGTAGCTAAGCTGGTTCTGGCATATCCTGCTTCATACCACTAGTCCCTGACAACCGGTATTCTGTGCAGAGCACCTCAGTGCAGTGTGGTTTCCTTAATGGCGGTTTGTAGCAAGAAGCGATTTCAGGCTGAGGGAGGTGAAGTGCCGTCTACCCCTCTCACAGAACACTCTGCTGGGAAGTTCTGCTACTGCCAAAACACGCCTGGCATGTGCACTTTTCTTCTAAAACCTCTCTACCATAGCAATATTCTCTGCTTCTTGAAAGCATACCATACACTCTTTCCACTATGCATAGCGAAGAGCACTGCAGTGCACCTAAAGCTAAAGCGAAAGTGTGCACAGCACACCACAGATCTCACTTTGCACTACACCTAGAAATGGCTTCTCTGCATCACTGATATCTCAGCACAGAAATCTGCACGACGAATAACTATGTTGTAGCTAAGCTGGTTCTGGCATATCCTGCTTCATACCACTAGTCCCTGACAACCGGTGTTCTGTGCAGAGCACCTCAGTGCAGTGTGGTTTCCTTAATGGCGGTTTGTAGCAAGAAGCGATTTCAGGCTGAGGGAGGTGAAGTGCCGTCTCACCCCTCTCACAGAACACTCTGCTGGGAAGTTCTGCTACTGCCAAAACACGCCTGGCATGTGCACTTTTCTTCTAAAACCTCTCTACCATAGCAATATTCTCTGCTTCTTGAAAGCATACCATACACTCTTTCCACTATGCATAGCGAAGAGCACTGCAGTGCACCTAAAGCTGAAGCGAAAGTGTGCACAGCACACCACAGATCTCACTTTGCACTACACCTAGAAATGGCTTCTCTGCATCACTGATATCTAGCACAGAAATCTGCACGACGAATAACTATGTTGTAGCTAAGCTGGTTCTGGCATATCCTGCTTCATACCACTAGTCCCTGACAACCGGTGTTCTGTGCAGAGCACCTCAGTGCAGTGTGGTTTCCTTAATGGCGGTTTGTAGCAAGAAGCGATTTCAGGCTGAGGGAGGTGAAGTGCCGTCTACCCCTCTCACAGAACACTCTGCTGGGAAGTTCTGCTACTGCCAAAACACGCCTGGCATGTGCACTTTTCTTCTAAAACCTCTCTACCATAGCAATATTCTCTGCTTCTTGAAAGCATACCATACACTCTTTCCACTATGCATAGCGAAGAGCACTGCAGTGCACCTAAAGCTAAAGCGAAAGTGTGCACAGCACACCACAGATCTCACTTTGCACTACACCTAGAAATGGCTTCTCTGCATCACTGATATCTAGCACAGAAATCTGCACGACGAATAACTATGTTGTAGCTAAGCTGGTTCTGGCATATCCTGCTTCATACCACTAGTCCCTGACAACCGGTATTCTGTGCAGAGCACCTCAGTGCAGTGTGGTTTCCTTAATGGCGGTTTGTAGCAAGAAGCGATTTCAGGCTGAGGGAGGTGAAGTGCCGTCTACCCCTCTCACAGAACACTCTGCTGGGAAGTTCTGCTACTGCCAAACACGCCTGGCATGTGCACTTTTCTTCTAAAACCTCTCTACCATAGCAATATTCTCTGCTTCTTGAAAGCATACCATACACTCTTTCCACTATGCATAGCGAAGAGCACTGCAGTGCACCTAAAGCTAAAGCGAAAGTGTGCACAGCACACCACAGATCTCACTTTGCACTACACCTAGAAATGGCTTCTCTGCATCACTGATATCTAGCACAGAAATCTGCACGACGAATAACTATGTTGTAGCTAAGCTGGTTCTGGCATATCCTGCTTCATACCACTAGTCCCTGACAACCGGTATTCTGTGCAGAGCACCTCAGTGCAGTGTGGTTTCCTTAATGGCGGTTTGTAGCAAGAAGCGATTTCAGGCTGAGGGAGGTGAAGTGCCGTCTACCCCTCTCACAGAACACTCTGCTGGGAAGTTCTGCTACTGCCAAACACGCCTGGCATGTGCACTTTTCTTCTAAAACCTCTCTACCATAGCAATATTCTCTGCTTCTTGAAAGCATACCATACACTCTTTCCACTATGCATAGCGAAGAGCACTGCAGTGCACCTAAAGCTGAAGCTGAAAGTGTGCACAGCACACCACAGATCTCACTTTGCACTACACCTAGAAATGGCTTCTCTGCATCACTGATATCTAGCACAGAAATCTGCACGACGAATAACTATGTTGTAGCTAAGCTGGTTCTGGCATATCCTGCTTCATACCACTAGTCCCTGACAACCGGTGTTCTGTGCAGAGCACCTCAGTGCAGTGTGGTTTCCTTAATGGCGGTTTGTAGCAAGAAGCGATTTCAGGCTGAGGGAGGTGAAGTGCCGTCTACCCCTCTCACAGAACACTCTGCTGGGAAGTTCTGCTACTGCCAAAACACGCCTGGCATGTGCACTTTTCTTCTAAAACCTCTCTACCATAGCAATATTCTCTGCTTCTTGAAAGCATACCATACACTCTTTCCACTATGCATAGCGAAGAGCACTGCAGTGCACCTAAAGCTGAAGCGAAAGTGTGCACAGCACACCACAGATCTCACTTTGCACTACACCTAGAAATGGCTTCTCTGCATCACTGATATCTAGCACAGAAATCTGCACGACGAATAACTATGTTGTAGCTAAGCTGGTTCTGGCATATCCTGCTTCATACCACTAGTCCCTGACAACCGGTATTCTGTGCAGAGCACCTCAGTGCAGTGTGGTTTCCTTAATGGCGGTTTGTAGCAAGAAGCGATTTCAGGCTGAGGGAGGTGAAGTGCCGTCTACCCCTCTCACAGAACACTCTGCTGGGAAGTTCTGCTACTGCCAAAACACGCCTGGCATGTGCACTTTTCTTCTAAAACCTCTCTACCATAGCAATATTCTCTGCTTCTTGAAAGCATACCATACACTCTTTCCACTATGCATAGCGAAGAGCACTGCAGTGCACCTAAAGCTAAAGCTTAAAGTGTGCACAGCACACCACAGATCTCACTTTGCACTACACCTAGAAATGGCTTCTCTGCATCACTGATATCTAGCACAGAAATCTGCACGACGAATAACTATGTTGTAGCTAAGCTGGTTCTGGCATATCCTGCTTCATACCACTAGTCCCTGACAACCGGTGTTCTGTGCAGAGCACCTCAGTGCAGTGTGGTTTCCTTAATGGCGGTTTGTAGCAAGAAGCGATTTCAGGCTGAGGGAGGTGAAGTGCCGTCTCACCCCTCTCACAGAACACTCTGCTGGGAAGTTCTGCTACTGCCAAAACACGCCTGGCATGTGCACTTTTCTTCTAAAACCTCTCTACCATAGCAATATTCTCTGCTTCTTGAAAGCATACCATACACTCTTTCCACTATGCATAGCGAAGAGCACTGCAGTGCACCTAAAGCTAAAGCTGAAAGTGTGCACAGCACACCACAGATCTCACTTTGCACTACACCTAGAAATGGCTTCTCTGCATCACTGATATCTAGCACAGAAATCTGCACGACGAATAACTATGTTGTAGCTAAGCTGGTTCTGGCATATCCTGCTTCATACCACTAGTCCCTGACAACCGGTGTTCTGTGCAGAGCACCTCAGTGCAGTGTGGTTTCCTTAATGGCGGTTTGTAGCAAGAAGCGATTTCAGGCTGAGGGAGGTGAAGTGCCGTCTACCCCTCTCACAGAACACTCTGCTGGGAAGTTCTGCTACTGCCAAAACACGCCTGGCATGTGCACTTTTCTTCTAAAACCTCTCTACCATAGCAATATTCTCTGCTTCTTGAAAGCATACCATACACTCTTTCCACTATGCATAGCGAAGAGCACTGCAGTGCACCTAAAGCTAAAGCGAAAGTGTGCACAGCACACCACAGATCTCACTTTGCACTACACCTAGAAATGGCTTCTCTGCATCACTGATATCTAGCACAGAAATCTGCACGACGAATAACTATGTTGTAGCTAAGCTGGTTCTGGCATATCCTGCTTCATACCACTAGTCCCTGACAACCGGTATTCTGTGCAGAGCACCTCAGTGCAGTGTGGTTTCCTTAATGGCGGTTTGTAGCAAGAAGCGATTTCAGGCTGAGGGAGGTGAAGTGCCGTCTACCCCTCTCACAGAACACTCTGCTGGGAAGTTCTGCTACTGCCAAAACACGCCTGGCATGTGCACTTTTCTTCTAAAACCTCTCTACCATAGCAATATTCTCTGCTTCTTGAAAGCATACCATACACTCTTTCCACTATGCATAGCGAAGAGCACTGCAGTGCACCTAAAGCTAAAGCTGAAAGTGTGCACAGCACACCACAGATCTCACTTTGCACTACACCTAGAAATGGCTTCTCTGCATCACTGATATCTAGCACAGAAATCTGCACGACGAATAACTATGTTGTAGCTAAGCTGGTTCTGGCATATCCTGCTTCATACCACTAGTCCCTGACAACCGGTGTTCTGTGCAGAGCACCTCAGTGCAGTGTGGTTTCCTTAATGGCGGTTTGTAGCAAGAAGCGATTTCAGGCTGAGGGAGGTGAAGTGCCGTCTACCCCTCTCACAGAACACTCTGCTGGGAAGTTCTGCTACTGCCAAAACACGCCTGGCATGTGCACTTTTCTTCTAAAACCTCTCTACCATAGCAATATTCTCTGCTTCTTGAAAGCATACCATACACTCTTTCCACTATGCATAGCGAAGAGCACTGCAGTGCACCTAAAGCTAGTGCTAAAGTGTGCACAGCACACCACAGATCTCACTTTGCACTACACCTAGAAATGGCTTCTCTGCATCACTGATATCTAGCACAGAAATCTGCACGACGAATAACTATGTTGTAGCTAAGCTGGTTCTGGCATATCCTGCTTCATACCACTAGTCCCTGACAACCG
>JAKWBO010000961.1:0-2500 GCA_034336685.1 Luscinia luscinia
AAAATTTAAAATTTAAAATATTAAAATTTAAAATTAAATTAAAATTAATAAATTTAAAATTAAAATTAAAATTTAAAATTAAAATTAAAATTTAAAATTTAAAATTAAGAAATTTAAAATTTAAAATTTAAAATTAAAATTAAAATTAAAATTAAAAGAATTAAAATTAAAATTAAGAATTAAATTTAAAATTTAAAATTAAAATTTAAAAGTTAAAATTAAAATTAGAAATTAAAATTAAAATTTAAAAATTAGAATTAAAATTAAAATTAAAATTTAAAATTATTAAAATTAAAGAATTTTAAATATTAAAAATTAAAATTAAATTTAAAATTTAGAAATTTTAAAATTTAAAATTAAAATTTAAAATTAAATTAAAATTTAAAAATTTAAAATTTAAAATTAAAATTTAAAATTAAAAATTAAAATTTAAAATTTAAGAATTAAAATTAAAATTTAAATTAAAATTAAAAATTAAAATTAAGATTAAAATTTAAAAATTTAAAAATTAAAAATTTAAAATTTAAGAATTAAAATTTAAAATTTAAAAATTTAAAATTTAAAATTTAAAATTTAAAATTAAAATTTAAAATTTAAAATTAAGAAGTTAAAAATTTAAAATTTAAAATTTAAAATTTAAAATTTAAAATTAAAATTTAAAATTAAAATTTAAAATTAAAATTAAAATTAAAATTTAAAATTAAAATTTAAAATTTAAAATTTAAAATTAAAATTTAAAATTAAAATTTAAAATTAAAATTAAAATTTAAAATTAAAATTAAAATTAAAATTAAAAATTAAAATTAAAAATTAAAATTTAAAATTTAAAGTTAAAATTTAAAAATTAAATTTAAAATTTAAAAATTAAAATTAAAATTAGAAATTAAAATTAAAATTTAAAATTAAAAATTTAAATTAAAATTTAAAATTTAAAATTTAAATTAAAATTAAAATTAAAAATTAAAATTAAAATTAAAATTAAAAATTAAAATTAAAATTAAAATTAAAATTAAAATTAAAATTAAAAATTAAAATTTTAAATTAAAATTAAAATTAAAATTAAAAATTTAAAAATTTAAAATTTAAAATTAAAATTTAAAATTTAAAATTTAAAATTTAAAATTAAAATTAAAATTAAAATTTAAAATTTAAAATTAAAATTAAGAATTAAAAATTAAATTAAAATTAAAATAAAATTAAAATTTAAAATTAAAATTAAAATTAAAATTAAAATTAAAATTAAAATTAAAATTAAAATTAAAATTAAAATTAAAATTAAAAATTAAAATTAAAATTAAATTAAATTAAAAATTAAAAATTTAAAATTAAAAATTTAAAATTAAAATTAAAATTAAAGTTAAAATTTTAAAATTTAAAATTTTAAAAATTTAAAATTAAAATTAAAATTTAAAATTAAAATTAAAATTAAATTTAAAAATTAAAATTTAAAATTTAAAATTAAAATTTAAAATTAAAATTTAAGAATTAAAATTAAAATTAAAATTTAAAATTTTAAAATTTAAAATTTAAATTAAAATTAAATTTAAAATTTAAAATTAAAATTAAAATTAAAAATTAAAATTTAAAATTAAAATTTAAAATTTTAAAATTTTAAAATTAAAATTAAAATTAAAATTTAATGTAAAATTAAAATTTAAATTTAAAATATTAAATTTAAAATTAAGAATTAAAATTAAAATTTAAAATTAAAATTTTAAATTAAAATTAAAATTAAAATTTAAATTAAAATTTAAAATTAAAATTAAAATTAAATTAAAATTAAAAATTAAAAATTAAAATTTAAATTTAAATTTAAAGTTAAAATTTAAATTAAAATTAAAATTAAAATTAAAATTAAAAATTAAAATTAAATTAGAAAATTAAAATTCAAAATTAAATTAAAATTTAAATTAAAATTAAAGAATTAAAATTTTAAATTTAAATTAAAATTAAATTAAAAATTAAAATTAAAATTAAAATTAAAAATTAAAAATTAAAATTAAAATTAAAATTAAAATTAAATTAAAAATTAAAATTAAAATTAAATTAAAATTAAAATTAAAATTAAAAATTTTAAAATTAAAATTAAAATTAAAATTTAAAATTAAAAATTAAAATTAAAATTTAAAATTAAAATTATCAAAATTTAAAATTAAAATTAAAATTAAAATTAAAATTAAAAATTTAAAATTAAAATTAAATTTTAAAAGTAAATTAAAATTAAAATTTAAGAATTAAAATTAAAATTTAAAATTTAAAGTTAAATTTAAAATTTAAAATTAAAATGTAAAATTTTAAAATTAAAAATTTAAATTAAAAATTTAAGAATTAAAATTTAAATTAAAAATTAAATTAAATTAAAATTAAAATTAAAATTTAAAAATTAAATTAAAATTTAAAATTACAGAAATTTAAAATTAAAATTAAAATTTTAAAATTAAAATTAAAATTAAAAATTAAAATAAAATTAAAATTTAAAATTAAAATTAAAAATTTAAAA
>JAKWBO010000961.1:10000-22440 GCA_034336685.1 Luscinia luscinia
AAAATTAAAATTTAAAATTTAAATTAAAATTAAATTAAAATTAAAATTTAAAATTAAAATTAAAATTTAAAATTAAAATTAAATTAAATTAAAATTAAAATTTAAAATTAAAATTTAAATTAAATTAAATTAAAATATTAAATTAAAATTAAATTAAAATTAAAATTAGAATTTAAAATTAAAATTATAAATTAAAATTTAAATTTAAAATTAAAATTAAAGGTAAATTAAAATTAAAAATTAAAATTAAAATTTAATATTAAAAATTAAAAATTAAAATTAAAATTAAAATTTAAATTAAAATTTAAAAATTAAAATTAAAATTAAAATTTAAATTAAAATTAAAATTAAAATTAAAATATTAAATTAAATTAAAAATTAAATTAAGAATTAAAATTAAATTAAATTAAAATTAAAATTGAAATTAAAATTAAAATTAAAATAATTAAAAATTAAAATTAAAATTAAAATTAAAAATTAAAATTAAAATTAAAATTAAAATTAAAATTTAAAATTAAAAATTAAAAATTAAAATTTAAATTAAAATTAAAATTAAATTAAAATTTAAAATTAAAATTAAAAATTTAAATTAAAATTAAAATTAAAATTAAATTAAAATTTAAAATTAAAATTAAAATTTAAAATTAAAATTAAATTAAAATTAAAATTAAATTAAAATTAAAATTAAAATTAAAATTAAAAATTAAAATTAAAATTAAAATTAAATTAAAAATTAAAATTAAAATTAAATTAAAATTAAAAATTAAAATTAAAAATTAAAATTAAAATTAAATTAAAATTAAATTAAAATTAAATTAAAAATTAAAATTAAAATTAAAATTAAATTTAAAATTAAAATTAAATTAAATTAAAATTAAATTAAATTAAAATTAAAATTAAAATTTAAAATTAAAATTAAAAATTAAAATTAAAATTAAAATTAAAATTTAAGAATTAAAAATTAAAATTAAATTAAAATTTTAAAATTAAAATTAAAATTAAAATTAAGAATTAAAATTAAAATTAAAATTAAAATTAAAAATTTAAAAATTAAAATTAAATTAAAGAATTAAAATTAAAATTAAAATTAAAATTAAATTAAAATTAAATTTAAATTAAATTTAAAATTAAAATTAAAATTAAATTAAAATTAAATTAAAATTAAAATTAAATTAAAATTAAATTAAGAATTAAAATTAAAATTAAATTAAATTAAATTAAATTAAAATTTAAAATTAAAATTAAAATTAAAATTAAAATTAAAATTAAAAAATTAAAATTAAATTAAATTAAAATTAAAATTAAATTAAGAATTAAAATTAAAATTAAAAATTAAAATTAAGAATTTAAAATTAAAATTAAAATTAAAATTAAAAATTAAATTAAAATTAAATTAAATTAAAATTAAAATTAAAAATTAAAAATTAAATTAAATTAAAATTAAAATTAAAATTAAAATTAAAAATTAAAATTAAAATTAAAAATTAAAATTAAAAATTAAAATTAAAAATTAAAAATTAAAATTAAAATTAAAATTAAAATTAAAATTAAAATTTAAAATTACAAAATTAAAATTAAATTAAATTAAAATTAAAATTAAAATTAAAATTTAAAAATTTAAAATTTAAAATTACAAAATTAAAATTAAAATTTAAAAATTAAAATTAAAATTAAATTTAAAATTAAATTAAAATTTAAAGTAAAATTAATAATTACAAAATTAAAATTAAAATTAAAATTAAAAATTAAGAATTTAAAGAAATTAAAATGAAATTAAAATTAAGTTAAATTAAAATTAAAAATAGAATTTAAAATTAAAAATAATTAAAATTAAAAATTCAAAATTAAAATTTAAAATTAAAATTAAAATTAAAATTTAAATTAAAATTAAAATTAAAATTAAAATTAAAAATTTTAAATTATAATTAAAATTAAATTAAAATTAAAATTTAAAATTAAGGGAATTAAATTAAAATTTAATTAGATTAAAATTAAAATTAGGGTCAAAATTAAATTAAAATTTAGATCAAAATTTAAATTAAAATTAGAAATTCAAAATTTAAATTGAATTTAAATTCAAAATTGCTTATAAATTAAATTAAATTAAATTAAGATTAAAATTAAAATTAAGAATTAAATTTAAGAATTAAATTTAGAATTAAAATTAAAATTAAATTAAAATTAAAATTAAAGAATTAAAATTTAAAATTAAAATTAAGAATTAAAATTAAAATTAAGTAAATTAAAATTTAAAATTAAAATTAAATTAAATTAAAATTAAATTAAAATTTAAGTGAAATTAAAATTAAAAATTTAAAAATTTAAAATTAAGAATTAAAATTAAATTTTAAAATTAAAAATTTAAAATTTAAATTAAAATTATAAATTAAAAATTAAGAATTAAAGAATTAAAAATTAAAATTAAAAATTAAAAATTAAAATTAAAATTAAATTTAAATTAAAATTAAAATTAAAATTAAAATTAAAATTAAAATTTTAAGAATTAAAATTTAAAATTAAAATTAAAATTAAAATTAAAAATTTAAATTAAAATTTAAAATTAAAATTAAAATTAAAATTTAAAATTAAAATTAGATTAAAATTAAATTTAAATTAAATTAAAATTAAGATTTAAAATTTAAAATTAAAATTTAAAATTAAAATTAAAATTAAAATTAAAATTTAAAATTAAAATTAAATTAAAATTTAAAATTAAAATTAAAATTAAAATTATAAATTAAAATTTAAAATTTAAAATTAAGATTAAAATTAAAAATTAAATTAAAATTAGAAATTAAAAATTTAAAATTAAGGGTGAAAATTTAAAATTAAGAAGATTAAAATTAGAATGTTAAAATTAGAAATTTAAAATTAAAAATTAAATTTAAAATTAAGAATTTAAAATTTAAAATTAAATTAAAATTAAATTTAAAATTAAAATTTAAAATTTTAAAATTAAAATTAAAATTAAAATTAAAATTTAAAATTCAAAATTAAAATTAAATTAGTTAAAATTAGAAATTTAAAATTAAAATTTAAAATTTAAAAATTAAAATTAAAATTCAAAATTAAAATTAAAATTAAAATTTAAAATTAGAAAATTGAATAAAAATTAAAATTAAAAATTAAAATTAAATTTTAAAATTAAAAATTAAAATTTAAAAATTAAATTTAAAATTTAAAATTAAAATTAAAATTTAAAATTTAAAATTTAAAATTAAAATTTAAAATTTAAATTAAAATTTAAAATTAAAATTAAAATTAAAATTTAATTAAAATTTAAAATTAAAATTTAAAATTCAGTTAAAATTTAAAATTAAAATTAAGTAAAATTTAAAATTTAAAATTTAAAATTAAAATTTAAAATTTAAAATTAAAATTAAGATTAAAATTTAAAATTTAAAATTTAAAATTTAAAATTAAAATTTAAAATTAAAATTAAAATTAAATTAAAATTAAAATTTAAAATTAAAATTTAAAATTAAAATTATAAAATTAAAATTTAAAATTAAAATTAAAATTAAAATTAAAATTTAAAATTAAAATGTAAAATTTAAAATTTAAAATTAAATTAGAATTTAAATTAAAATTAAAATTTAAAATTTAAATTAAAATTTAAAATTTAGAATTAAAATTAAAATTAAATTTAAAGTAAAATTAAAAATTAAAATTCAAAATTTAAAATTAAAATTAAAATTAATTTAAAATTTAAATTTAGAATTTAAAATTAAAATTTAAAATTAAAATTAAAATTTAAAATTTAAAATGTAAAAATTAAAATTAAGATTAAAATTAAAATTTAAAATTAAAATTAAAATTTAAAATTAAAATTAAAATTAAAATTAAAATTTAAAGTTAAAATTAAAATTAAGAATTTAAAATTAAAATTAAAATTAAAATTAAAATTAAAATTTTAAAATTAAAATTAAAATTTAAGAATTAAAAATTTAAAATTTAAATTAATAAAATTTAAATTAAAATTAAAATTTAAAATTAAAATTAAAATTTAGAATTAAAATTTAGAAATTTAAAATTTAAAATTTAAAGTAAAATTAAAATTTAAAATTTAAAATTTAAATTAAAATTTAAAATTAAAATTGTAAAATTTAAATTTAAAATTTAAAATTTAAAAATTAAAAATTTAAAATTAAAATTAAAAATTTAAATTAAAATTTAAAATTTAAGAATTAAAATTAGAAATTTAAAATTAAAAATTTAAAATTAAAATTAAAATTTAAAATTAAAATTAAAATTAAAATTAATAATTAAAATTTAAAATTTAAAATTAAAATTATTTAAAGGATTAAAATTAAGTTAAAATTTAAAATTTAGAATTTAAAATTTAAAATTAAAAATTTAAGATTAGAATTTAAAATTAAAAATTTAAGGTAAAATTAAAATTAAAATTTAAAATTTAAAATTTAAAGTTAAAATTAAAATTTAAATTAAAATTAAGAATTAGAATTTAAAATTAAAATTTAAAATTAAAATTAAATTAAAATTAAAATTAAAATTTAAAATTAAAGATTTAAAATTTAGAAATTTAAAATTTAAAAATTAAAAATTTAAAATTAAGAATTAAAATTTAAAATTAAAATTAAAATTAAAATTTAAAAATTTAAAATTAAAAATTAAATTTAAAGAATTAAAAATTAAAAATTAAAATTTAAAAATTTAAAATTAGATTCAAAATTTAAAATGCTAAAATTTAAAATTTAAGAATTTAAAGTAAAATTTAGAAATTTAAAATTTAAAATTGCAAAATTAAAATTTAAAATTGAAATTTAAATTTAAAATTTAGAATTTAAAAATTTAAAATTTAAAATTAAAATTTAAAATTTAAAATTAAAATTTAAAATTAAAATTTAAAGTTTAAAATTTAAAATTAGAATTTAAAATTAAATTAAAATTAAATTTAAAATTTAAAATTCTAAAATTAAATGAAATTAAGAATTAAAATTAAATTTAAAGTATAAAAATTCAGAATTAAAATTGAAATTTAAAATTAAAATTTAAAAAAATTTAAAATTTAAAGATTATAAATTTAAGAATTTAAAGTTAAAATTTAAAATTTAAATTTAAATTTAAGGAATTAAAATTAAAATTTAAATTTTATGGAATTAAAATTCAAAATTACAAAATTAAAATTTAAAATTTAAATTTAAAATTTAAAATTTAAAATTTAAGGTCAAGAGATTAGGGATTTAGAGGCTCCAGGTGGGGTCAAGAGTTAGTTTAGGAGTTAGGGGTCAGAGTACAGGGTTAGAAGGTGAGGCCGGCTCAGGGTTAAGGTTAAGAGTTAGGGTTAGGGTTAGTGTTAGGGTTGGAGTTAAATTTAGGTTTAAGATT
This sequence comes from Luscinia luscinia, assembly GCA_034336685.1. NCBI lineage: Eukaryota > Metazoa > Chordata > Aves > Passeriformes > Muscicapidae > Luscinia > Luscinia luscinia. Next base: position 15,350 of record JAKWBO010000961.1, read on the forward strand.
AGGAGTTACGTGTTAGGGTTAGGGTTAAGTTAGAGGTTCGAATTTAAGGTGGAGGGTTAGGGGTTGCAATTTGGGTGAAGTTTAGGAGATTAAGGTTAAGGTTAAGGTTAAGGTGGATTAAGTGTCAGGTGGGAATTGGGGTCAAGAATTTAAGATTTAATTTAAAATTATAATTAAATTTAAATTTAAATTCAAGGTCGTAGAATTAAGGTCAAATTCATAGATTTAAGGAGTAAAATTAAATTAGGTTGGGTTACCCATTCAGATTAAAAATTCTCAGGGGTAAAATATTATAAATTTAAGATTAAGGTTAAGGTGCTTAAAATTAGGGGTCGGAGATTAGGAATTTACATTTAAAATTTAAGCCTTAAAATTCTAGATTTAAAATTTAAAATGTAAGAATTTAAGATTAAATTTAAGAAGGGTAAAATTTAAGAATTTAAAATTTAAATTAAAATTAAAATTAAAAATTAAAATTTAAAATTAAAATTTAAAATTTAAAATTTAAATTTAAAATTAAAATTTAAAATTAAAATTTAAAATTTAAAATTTAAAATTTAAATTAAAATTAAAATTAAAATTTAAAATTAAAATTAAAATTTAAAATTAGAATTAAAATTAAAATTTAAAATTTAAGAAATTAAAATTAAAATTAGAAATTAAAATTTAAATTTAAAATTAAAATTTAAAATTATAAGTTAAAATTTAAAATTAAAATTAAAATTTAAATTAAAATTCAAAATTAAAATTAAAGATTAAAATTAAAATTTAAAATTAAAGTAAAATTTAGAATTAAAATTAAAATTAAAATTAAGAATTAAAATTTAAAATTAAGATTAAAATTAAAATTTAAAATTAAAATTAAAATTAAAATTAAATTAAAGTTAAAATTTAAATTAAAATTAAATTTAAAATTAAGATTAAAATTAAAAATTTAAAATTTAAAATTAAAATTTAAATTTAAAAATTAAAATTAAAGATTTAAAATTAAAATTAAGGAATTAAAATTAAAATTTAAAATTAAAATTTAAAATTAAAATTAAGTTAAAATTAAAATATTAAAATTAAAATTAAAATTTAAAATTTAAAATTAAAAATTTAAAATTAAAATTAAAATTTAAAATTAAAATTAAAATTAAAATTAAAATTAAGAATTAAAATTTAAAATTTAAGAGTTAAATTAAAAATTAAAATTAAAATTTAAAATTAAAGTAAAATTTAAAATTAAAATTAAAATTAAAATTAAAATTAGAAATTAAAATTAAAATTAAAATTAATAGAAATTAAAATTTTAAAATTAAAATTAAAATTAAAATTAAAATTTAAAATTTAAATTAAAATTAAAAATTAAAATTTAAAATTAAAATTAAAATTAAGATTAAAATTAAAATTAAAATTTAAAATTTAAAATTAAAATTAAAATTAAAATTAAAATTTAAAAATTAAAATTAAAATTTAAAATTTAAGGAATTAAAATTTAAAATTAAAATTTAAAATTAAAATTAAAATTTAAAATTAAAATTAAAATTTAAAATTAAAATTAAAATTAAAATTAGAAATTAAAATTGAAATTAAAATTAAAATTAAAATTAAAATTAAAATTTAAAATTAAAATTTAAAATTAAAATTAAAATTAAAAATTAAAATTAAAATTAAAAATTAAAATTAAAATTAAAATTAAAATTAAAATTAAAATTAAAATTTAAAATTAAAAATTAGAATTAAAATTTAGAATTTAAAATTAAAATTGAAAATTAAAATTAAAATTAAAATTCAAGAATTAAAATTTAAAATTAAAATTAAAATTTAAGAATTTAAATTAAAAATTAAAATTTAAAATTAAAATTTAAAATTAAAATTAAAATTAAAATTAAAATTTAAAATTAAAATTAAAATTAAAAATTTAAAATTAAAATTTAAAATTAAATTAAAATTAAAAATTAAAATTTAAATTAAAATTTAAAGTTAAAATTTAAAATTTAAGAGTTAAAATTAAAATTAAAATTAAAATGAATTAAAATTTAAAATTAAAATTAAAATTAAAATTTAAAATTAAATTTAAAATTTAAAATTAAAATTTAAAATTTAAAAATTAAAATTAAAATTAAAATTTAAGAATTAAAATTTAAAATTTAAAATTAAAAATTAAAATTTAAAATTAAAATTAAAATTAAATTAAAATTTAAAATTTAAGATTGAAATTAAAATTTAAAATAAAATTAAAATTTAAAATTTAAATTAAAATTTTAAAATTAAAATTAAAATTAAAATTTAAAGGTTAAAATTAAAATTAAAATTTAAAATTAGAATTTAAAATTAAAATTTAAGAATTAAAATTAAAATTAAAATTTTAAAATTAAATTAAAATTAAAATTAAAATTAAAATTAAAGTTAAAATTAAAATTAAAAATTAAAATTAAAATTAAAATTAAAAATTTAAAATTAAAATTTAAATTTAAAATTAAAATTTAAAATTAAAATTAAAATTCAAAATTAAAATTTAAAATTAAAATTAAAATTTTAAAATTAAGAATTAAAGTAAAATTAAAATTAAAATTAAAATTTAAAATTAAAATTAAAATTAAATTTAAAATTTAAAATTTAAAATTAAAATTAAAATTTAAAATTAAAATTAAAATTAAAATTAAAATTAAAATTAAGAATTAAAATTAAAATTTAAAATTAAAATTAAAATTAAAATTTAAAATTTAAAATTAAAAATTAAAATTAAAAGTTAAAATTAAATTAAAATTTAAAATTAAAATTAAAATTAAAATTTAAAATTAAAATTTAAAATTTAAAATTAAAATTTAAAATTAAAATTTAAAATTTAAGAATTAAAATTAAAATTAAAATTACATTAAAATTAAAATTTAAAATTAAAATTAAGAATTAAAATTAAAATTTAAAATTAAAATTAAAATTAAAATTTAAAATTAAAATTTAAAATTAAGAATTAAAATTAAAGTTTAAAATTTAAAAATTAAGGTTAAGATTAAGGTCAAATTTATAAAATTAAAATTAAAATTAAAATTAAAATTAAAATTAAAATTGAATTAAAATTTAAAATTAAAAATTTAAATTAAAATTAAAATTAAAGTTGAAATTAATATTAAAGTTAAAGTTAAGGTAAAATTTAAAATTAAAATTAAAATTAAAATTCAAGTTAAATCAGAATTAAAATGTTAAAATTCAAAATTAAATTAAAATTAAAATTAAAATTAGAATTAAGAATTAAAATTCAAGGTTAAAATTAAGGTAAAATTTAAAATTTAAAATTAAGAATTTAAAATTCGAGGTAAAATTAAAATTAAAATTTAAAATTAAAATTAAAAATTAAAATTCAAAATCTTAAAATTTAAAATTAAATTTAAAATTAAAATTCAAAATTAAAATTAAAGTCAAAATTATAAAAATTAAGGGTAAAATTAAAATTAAAATTAAAATTTAAAATTGAAATTAAATTAAAATTAAAATTAAAGTTCAAAATTAAGGTTAAAATTAAAATTTAGTAATAAAGTTTAGAAGTAAAATTGAGTCCACAATTAAAAATTAAAATTAGAAATTAGAAATTAAATATTAAAATTAGAATTAAAAGAATAAGAGATAAAGATTAAAGTTGAGGAATTTAAAGATTAAGTTATAGTTAAAATTAAAATTTAAGGGTGCAAGGGGTAAAGTTAAGAGTCAGGAGTTAGGAGTTAGGATTTAGGATTTAAGTTTAGGAGTTAGTGTTTGAGAAGTTGCCTCTGGGAGTGCAGCAATAGAGCGGCCCACCCGTGGGTGGTCGTGAAGAAGAGCCTGCGTGTGCCCTGGGTGTGCCGCCACGGCCGGTCCACCCGTGGGTAGGCGAGAAGAAGGAGCCTGCGTGTGGCTCTGGGTGTGCCGCCACGGCCGGCCCACCCGTGGGTAGGAGTGCAGAAAGGGCCTGCAGTTGCCTCTGGGTGTGCCGCCACGGCCGGCCCACCCGTGGGTGGCGTGCAGAACTGTTTCGTGTGCCACTGGCTGTGCCGCCACGGCCGGCCCACCCGTGGGTGGGCTTGCAGAAGGGCCTGCGTGTTGCCTCTGGGTGTGCCGCCACGGCCGACCCACCCGTAGGTGGGCGTGCAGAAGGGTTTGCGTGTTGCCTCTGGGTGTGCCGCCACGGCCGCCCACCCGTGGGTGGGCGTGCAGAAGGGTCTGCGTTTGCCTCTGGGTGTGCCGCCACGGCCGGCCCATCCGTGGGTGAGCGTGCAGAAGAGCTTCGCGTTGCCTCTGGGTGTGCCGCCACGGCGGCTCACCCGTGGGTGGGCGTGCAGAACTGTTTGCATGTGCCTCTGGGGTGTGCCGCACGGCCGGCCCACCCGTGGGGTGGGCTTGCAGAAGGCCTGGGTTTGCCTCTGTGTGCCGCTACGGCCGGCCCACCCGTGGGTGGGGCGTGCAGAACTGTTTGCGTGTGCCACTGGGTGTGCTGCCACGGCCGGCTCACCCGTGGGTGGGCGTGCAGAACTGTTTGCGTGTGCCACTGAGTGTGCCGCCACGGCGGGCTCACTCTTGGGTGGGAGTACAGAAGGCTTTGCGGTTTCCTCTGGGTGTGCCGCCACAGCCGGCTCACCCGTGGGTGGGCGTGCAGAAGGGCCTGGGTTTGCCACTGGGTGTGCCGCCACGGCTGGCACCACCCGTGGGTGGGCGTGCAGAAGTGCCTGCGTTTGCCTCTGGGTGTGCCGCCACGGCCGGCTTACCCGTGGGGTGGGCGTGCAGTAGTGCCTGCGTGTGCCTCTGATGTGCAGCCACAGGCGGCCCACCCGTGGGTGGGCGTGCAGAAAGGCCCTGCCGTGTGCCTCTGGGTGTGCCGCCACGGACGGCCCACCCGTGGTTGGGCTTGCAGAACTGTTTGCGTTTGCCACTGGGTGTGCCGCCACGGCTGGCCCACCCGTGGGTGGGCGTGCAGAAGGGTTTGCGGTTGCCTCTGGGTGTGCCGCCACGGCCGGCCCACCCGTGGCTAGGCGTGCAGAAGGGCCTGCGTGTGCCTCTGGGTGTGCCGCCACGGCCGGCCCACCCGTGGGTGGGGCGTGCAGAAAGGCCTGCGGTTGCCTCTGGGTGTCCCGCCACGGCCGGCCCACCCGTAGGTGGGCGTGCAGAAGGGCCTGCGTGTGCCTCTGAGTGTAGCCGCCACGGACGGCCCACCCGTGGGGTGGGCGTGCAGAAGAGCTTGCGTGTGCCTCTGGGTGTGCCGCCACGGCCGGCCCACCCGTAGGTAGGCGTGCAGAAGAGCCTGCGGTGTGCCTCTGGGTGTGCCGCCACGGCGGCCCACCCGTGGTAGGCGTGCAGAACTGTTTGCGTGTGCCACTGGGTGTGCCGCCACGGCCGGCCCACCCGTGGGTGAGCGTGCAGAAGGGCCTGCGTGTTGCCTCTGGGTGTTGCCGCCACGGCCGGCCCACCCGTAGGTGGCGTGCAGAACTGTTTGCGTGTGCCACTGGGTGTGCCGCCACGGCCGGCCCACCCGTGGAGTGGGGCGTGCAGAAAGAGCCTGCAGTTGCCTCTGGGTGTGCCGCCACGGCGGCCCACCCGTGGGGTGAGCGTGCAGAAGGGCTTGCAGTTGCCTCTGGGTGTGCCGCCACGGCCGGCCCACCCGTGGGTAGGCGTGCAGAACGGTTTGCGTGTGCCTCTGGGTGTGCCGCCACGGCCGGCCCACCCGTGGGTGGGGCGTGCAGAAGTGTTTGCGTGTGCCTCTGGGTGTGCCGCCACGGCCGGCCCACCCGTGGGTGGGGCGTGCAGAACTGTCTGCGTGTACCACTGGGTGTGCCGCCACGGCCGGCTCACCCGTAGGTGGCGTGCAGAACTGTCTGCGTGTGCCACTGGATGTGCCGCCACGGCCGGCACACCGTGGGTAGGCGTGCAGAAGGGCCTGCGTTTGCCTCTAGGTGTACCGCCACAGCCAGCCCACCCGTGGATGGGCGTGCAGAAGTGTCTGCGTTTGCCTCTGGGTGTGCCGCCACGGCCGCCCACCCGTGGGTAGGCGTGCAGAACTGTTTGCATGTGCCACTGGAGTGTGCCGCCACGGCCGGCCCACCCGTGGGTGGGCGTGCAGAAGTGTTTGCGTGTGCCACTGGGTGTGCCGCCACGGCCGGCCCACCCGTGGGTAGGCGTGCAGAACTGTTTGCGTGTGCCTCTGGGTGTGCCGCCACGGCCGGCCCACCCGTGGGTAGGCGTGCAGAACGTGCCTGCGTGTTGCCTCTGGGTGTGCCGCCACGGCCGGCCCACCCGTGGGTGAGCGTGCAGAAGTGCCTGCAGTGTGCCTCTGGGTGTGCCGCCACGGCCGGCCCACCCGTGGGTGGGCGTGCAGAATAGCCTACGGTTGCCTCTGGGTGTTGCCGCCACGGCCGGCCCACCCGTGGTGGGCGTGCAGAAAGGACCTGCGTGAGCCTCTGTAGTGTGCCGCCACGGCCGGCCCACCCGTGGAGTAGGCGTGCAGAGCTGTTTGCGTGTGCCACTGGGTGTGCCGCCACGGCCGGCCCACCCGTGGGTGGGCGTGCAGAACTGTTTGCGTGTTGCCTCTGGGTGTGCCGCCACGGCCGGCCCACCCGTGGGTAGGCGTGCAGAAACGGCCTGCGTGTTGCCTCTGGGTGTGCCGCCACGGCCGGCCCGCCCGTGGGTGGCGTGCAGAAGCTGTTTGCGTGTGCCTCTGGGTGTGCCGCCACGGCCGGCCCACCCGTGGGTGGGCGTGCAGAAGGGCATGCGTGGTGCCTCTGGGTGTGCCGCCACGGCCGGCCCACCCGTGGGTAGGCGTGCAGAACTGTTTGCGTGTGCCACTGGGTGTGCCGCCACGGCCGGCCCACCCGTGGGTGGCGTGCAGGAGCTGTTTGCGTGTGCCACTGGGTGTGCAGCCTCGGCCGGCCCACCCGTGGAGTGGCGTGCAGAAGTGTTTGCGGTTGCCTCTGGGTGTGCCGCCACGGCCGGCCCACCAGTGGGTGGGCGTGCAGAAAGTGCCTGCGGTTGCCTCTGGCTGTGCCGCCACGGCCGGCCCAGCCGTGGGTAGGCGTGCAGAACTGTTTGCGTGTGCCACTGGGTGTGCCGCCACGGCCGGCCCACCCGTGGGTGGGCGTGCAGAA
>JAKWBO010000962.1:0-22394 GCA_034336685.1 Luscinia luscinia
GGGAGGAGGACTGCCCCATCTTCAGCTCATGCGGGTGGAACACCGGGAAGCCAGGCTCTCTGCTGTGGGGACAATGCTCTGCATCCACTCCGCTCCAGCCTACTGCCTCTAAGACCACAGCTGACCAACAAAACTCAAACGATCCGTGCAAAGCCCTTCCTCCACCTTTTCTCCTATGTGGGGACACAGCTGCCACTGCCCTTTGCCCTCGTCCTGTCTGCCACCTCCGCAGTAGCACGGGGCCCTACCCCACCTTCCACCGCCGGGGACCGAGGGCAGGGCCAGTGTGTCTGCGGCTGAAAAGGGACTGGAACTGTGTTATTTCTTCTGGTTTGTTCATTTCACAGCTGCTCTTGTTTCTGTCCGGTTAGATAGATTAGTAAAGCTGTTATTCCCAGCCCTTTGCCTCTGCCTGAGAGATCCTGATTCCAAAATTATAATACTCGAGAGGCTTACATTCTCATTTCAGAATAATATTGTGTACAAGCAGTAACTAGAGCTGTAGATTCAAGGAGTTTCATCACAGATCTTGAGATCTCATCAGGAAATAAAATCAAGGCAGACACAATATAAAATAGCAGCTCCATGGCTTTCAAGTTTTAATTTTATTCAGGAGGTGACAGTTCAGTTTGCCTCATTCTGTGAAGCTTCATCCAAGTTTCAACAAGATCTGGAACTTCATCATCATCTTCTTCACCAGTAGCAAGTGGTGCTTTCCATCCACAGATTGCTTGGTAGGGCTTCTGCCAATCTCCTGAGGCTGGTCAGACTGTCAGCTCCGAGCTGGTTTAGGATGCTGGGGCAGCATTTCTGTCAGCTTTGTCTCAGCATGGCCGGTGATAACTAGGAACCTGATAATTGGTCCCTGATGCTCTCCCCGCCTGCTCGTTCCATGTACTAAACCTGGACCCTCACAAGAGTCCTTGCCTTTGTTCCGCGAACGCTGGACGATGCTGAGCAGTGGCTGAAATAAACATCTTTGCAAAACCCTGCAAAGGCCTTTCCTGCTGATTTCACCCCAAGCAACATTTAGATGCAACAGAGTGGCAATAAAAGCTCAGAAGCCTCCGGAGGCCTGGCAGGTTCCCTTCCTTGCAGCGCTGCCTCTGAACTGCTCCGTGCCTCGGAAGCCGTGTGCTGCAGACGGATCCTCCCGTTCCTGGCTTTGCGCTGCTTCCGAGCGAGCCAAGGCTCTTCCCCGTCACGGAGGGTCCCCTCGCCACCCCACAGGCCCCCTGACAGCTGCCCCACGCCAGCTGCCCTCTAGACATGCTGTCCCTCTCGCCCTGGAATCCCCCAGCGCCAGCCGCCCCTCTCGGCGGGGCAGGAGGAGGGACCAGGCCCGCTTGCCCCCCTTTCCTAGGGCTCACTGCCTACGGAAGAACAAAGGAGGGCTGAAAGGGCACCTTTTCCTTATGCTTCTTTCTCTTCAACCTTTGGGCCTCCAAGGTGCTCAGCTCCAGGGGATCCGAGGGCCTGCACTCGGCTTTCCTTGCACAGGTGTCATTCTTCCTTCTCGAAGCCCTGCAATTGCCTGCTTGAAGGGAGCTGACTTCCAAATGGGGAAAACCAGACGCGTTCAAATTGAGGGAAATCTCCTGGGTAACTGTTGGGGCTTGGGGTTTGTTCCTTTACTGCCCCAGTTTAAAGAATTTTTCCCATTCTTATGATAAGGAAGCCTGCCAAGATACACCTGGGCTGTTTCAGGACTCAAGAGGAAGTGTAGCTGGGCGCTGGGCTCCGGGATTTTTTCACATTTGCCAGCCAGGTGAGGGAGGAGGACTGCCCCATCTTCAGCTCATGTGCGTGGAACACCGGGAAGCCAGGCTCTCTGCTGCGGGACAGTGCTCTGCATCCACTCCGCTCCAGCCTACTACCTCTAAGACCACAGCTGACCAACAAAACTCAAACGACCAGTGGAAAGCCCTTCCTCCACCTTTTCTCCTATGTGGGACACAGCTGCCACTGCTCCTTTCCCCCGTCCTGTCTGCCACCTCCGCAGTAGCACGGGCCCTAGCCCACCTTCCACCGCCGGGACCGAGGGCAGGGCGAGTGTGTCTGCGGCTGAAAAAGGGACTGGAACTGTGTTCTTTCTTCTGGTTTGGTGTTCATCTTCAGAGCTGCTCTTGTTTCTGCTTGGCCGGTTAGATATATTGGTAAAGAGCTGTTCTTGCTAGCCCTTTGCCTCTGCCTGAGAGATCCTGATTCCAAAATTATAATACTCGGGAAGGACGGGGTTTACATTCTCTGTTTCAAAGAGGACCTTCTGCCTTTATCGGCAGACACCTGTCCTTCAAACCAGGCCAGTAATTCCTGCAGATTTTCAGCAAGAGAATTCTACACTTACTAAGAATGACAGAGAATGAAGTAGGTTGGAAAAGGTTGTTGAGCTTATCAAGTCCAACGTGTAAGCTACCACCCTCTCATTAACTAAATCACGGCACTGAGTGCCACCACCTGTCTTTTTTTTTTTCACAAGGATGGGCTGGGCCTTTGCAATTGCAAGGATTTTCAAATACTACCCTCAGCGTCTGAAGTGTGAAGAGCCCAGCCTAAGGCCCCTCAAAGACACTGTCTTGTCCACCTCTTGCACACAGGTCAAAGCTGCCAAAGGGAAGACCTAGTAAAGTCATGCCTCAGGCGTGCTACTGAGGAGGAAAGGACTGGGGGAAAGTGACTCAGCTGAATTGCAGGTAGAAAAGCCACTGTAGAGGCAGAAAAACCATTGTAGAGGTAGAAAAAGCATCACGTGTTCATGTCGTGGTTCATGGGGATTGGTCAAATGATGTTTTTACAACTGAAAAGTGTGGAACTTTCTACAATCAAGTGGCTCTCCTTCGCACCTGCCTGGGGACCCTGCAGCACTACAGACCCTCAGCTCACGCCCAACAGATGAGGATCTGTGTGGGCTGAGTCACCAGGAAAGCGAGCTAAGCCTGGCATCATTGTTCCATGGGTGAGCAGAGTTGATTTCCGGAGGAGTTGCATGCACTTGTTGCCTCCTGGCATCCAGTATTTTCCTTCTCTCTCAAGCTGGCTGCCGTCTTTAATTTGGCATTCTGCAAGAGAAGAGAGTGAGTACGTGTCGTTTCTAGCGGCATTTGGCTATGCAAATGGCGGCAGGGAATCTTCCAGGGAGCATGGAGCCTGGGCCAACAGCTGTGAGAGTGCAGCTCTGGACTGCTGCAAGGGGCCTTCTTTGGGCTCGACATCTGCAGGGCACTGCAGAGCTGTGGCCCGCAGGCTGCAGCCAGAGCTGCAACACAAGAAAACTGTGGCAGCCCAAGAATCAGCGCACGGCTCTTCTGCATCTTCTGAGACTTGAAGTTGCCAGAGGAACAGCAGGAAGCAGAAGAAGAGCTCTGCCTCAGGAGAGAAGCCAGCATCTCCCTGAGCCAAAGGGAGGTCAGGAGGCTCCAAACTGTGTCAAAGCAAAGGTGAACATGCACTCATCTGCTAAAGAAGCAACTGCACACTGCAATAGCCCTGGAAATTTATTTCCCTTGCTCCTTTTGTCCCCTGAAAGTCATTGAAGAATCTTGGCTTTTGAGAAACAACCAACGAGATGCTATAAGTTACAGTTACTTGCTTTTTGTCAAAGCCCTGCAGACCAAAAGTCGTGTTTGCTTGCACTTCTTGCCAGCTGGTCCAGTGCATTTTCTGAGTTTGCCTGGCATGTCTCAGAGCCCTGGCTCATGGAGGGTGAGGATTTTTGCTGGTGCTTTACGCCTGAGGAGAAGCTGCCAGGCTTTTCCTTCTGCATCAGCTGGGCGCAGGAGATGAGGTTGCTGGGCACAACTATGGCAACAAAGGCAGAGCAGCTAGTTTTGTGACGTCAAGGCAGCGGTGCCACGTCACAGAGCTGCCAGCACAGCGCCGTCCCGGTGCGCGCAAGGCCTGGCTGTCCAGAGCAGCTCTTGCGCTCGCTGGCTGCACGAGGATCCTTGTGATCAAGGAGCTCTCAGCAGACGGCCTGCACCCCGAGAGGAGTCTTGCTTCTTCCCTCGGGTGGCATTCAGTGTGCAAACCTGCAGAGCACCGCTAAAATGATCCGGCAAGTCTGTGCCGCGGTTTGCACCGTTTTTTCTGTTGCGTATTCCGGCTACTACCTGCTGCAGCTGACTCGTAAGTGAAGGTTTATCCTGGGGGTCACATCACCTGGCCTGTGCTTCACTCTGCTCTTTATGCCCGAGTAGCGACCCAGTTGATTTGGGAGCAAAATGACCATTCAGCGGTCCCCACTGTGGGCAATCTGTTGCCAGCAGGGTCACTTCCAAAGGGGGTGTCTGTACCAGGTGCTGCCTGGAGAGTATTTGCAATGTAACCTGCAGCAGCTTGCCTTCCCAGCACGGGACAGTGCGTGGCAGTGGAGTCTGTCATTCCTTCAGCTTGCTGCTTCAAGCTAGACCACCTGCAAAATGCAGACTCTAAGGAGAGATCCTCAGAAACACTTCTAAAATGTCTGCGGTTCTCTCTGGGAGTGAGGGAAAGCATCTTTGGCTGCACATTCTGCCATTTAGAGGCCCTGGCTGTCTGACTTGACCCTTTCTGGTGGGCCAAGACGGCAATTCTCTTGGCAATGCAGCACAAACTCCAAAGCACTTAGAGTTTGCTGCTGAACCCAGGAGGGGTTCCCAGGGATCTTCAGCAGAGAGCTGCCACAGGGAAAAGGGCCCGTGGGGGAAACTTTCCTGGGGTATGGTCTTCAGAACATTGATGGGGATTACTGCATGCCATTTCTGAAGAACAACATAAAATGCAGCAAAGAGAAGAGGAAAACATTGCTTGAGCTCTTGGGCAGAACAAAAACTCTGACTCGTTAAAAAGCAGCTGGCAATTCCGTGACCATGTTCCTATTTCCCTTCTGGTACAAGATGCCCAAATGTAGACAGAGCCTAGGGGAGCGTCCTTGTTGTTCTCTTCCTTGCCGTGGGAAAGAACGTTTGCTCCCACAGGCTTGTTGGGAACGGGGAAATGCTCTCTGTTGGGACTAAATTGTTCTGTGGTACTCCACGAGACAGGCACGTTTCTAAGGGCATCTGGCTCCTTTTCCTTTGCTCGCTGCAGGTCACCTCAGACGCGCATGGAGACAAGACAGTGCTTTGGTGAGTGGCGAAGGAACTTGTGACCTTGCTGCCGTGTAAGAACTGTGGGGCAAGCTGTGAGCTTGGCCTGTTGCAGGAGAGCGTGGAGTGCCAGCCTGGGAGGCTGATGGAAAGCGCAAGCGGCTGTTGGCCTCAGCAGTAGCAAAGAGAGCACTGGCTCTTTCCTCATTTTCCAATGAAAAGCCTTTCAAGAGATGAAAGCCAAGTGCGGCAGCCGAAATGCTCAGCAAGATGGAGCCCCTGCTAATTCACCCATCTTCGTAGGATTTTCATGAATCTGAATCTCACTTGTGTCAAACTCTGTGATTCCCCTCTTCAGGCTCTAGATGCAGCTCAACAGAAACCAGCTCCTAAAGAATTGGCTGTTCCCAGTCTCTCTCACTGCTCTCTGTCTGCAGGGCTCAACAGCAGGCTCAGCACCTCGTCTGGCTCCCTCTCTTGCTAAGGAAGAGGCAAAAGAGGAGAAAAAGGACATCAAGACGCCAGCTGCTCTCCCTCCACAGCCACAACATGCAGAGCCAGTGAGTGGCACCTGTGCTTGCCAGTGCCTTTAGTGCCTTTGGTGCAGAGGCAAGCTTCAGCTTTTGGATGAGTCAGCCCTTGGCGCTCGTGGCTGAAGATGCTGGGCGCTCTGTGTCTGCCATCACCTGGCGCTGCTTCAGGCAAGCCAGGCACCCCTGGCCGATAGCTTCCGAATTTTGACATGGAAGCATCTCTTTGCTGGGATGCTGAGAGGGCCCGACCATGTCTCTCGGCAGCAGACATCGGGCAGCATGAAAATAGGGCCGGTGTAGAAGTGAGCCCCTCGGTGCCACGTGTCTGTGCCGGCTGCCTGTGCTCAGCGGGCAGAGCGGTCCAGAGGCGCAGACCACAGCCTTGCAGGATACTTAGGAGACACTGGCCCCTGGAAGGAGCCTGCCCCTCTGCATGGGCTAATGAGCTGCAGGCGCAACATAGCCTGCGCTGCACTTGCACAAGGTGCCAGCAGAGCTTGCTGAGGAGAATCCTAGGCAGCTCAGCATCGTAAAGGGCGGTGGGTCTGGGAAGGGCTGGGATGCAGATCTGAAGGGCCACTCCTTGAAGCCTGAAACGCAGAGGGGAAATGAGTGCAACACATCCAAAAAGGCACACGCTCTGGGGTGTCTTCTTAGACACCTTCATGCCAACTGCGGGGGGGGGGGGGGGGGCGGTATTTTAGCTGCTCAGGGGAACAAGGAAGTAGAAAAGCAACAATGCTCTGGGGCCGAGCACTGATCTCCGTCTGGATCTTTGCAAATGCCTCAATACCTTGTGGCAGGCCTCTTCCAGAAAAGCTGATAAAATGTTGCATAGAACAGTCAATCCATGAGCTCCTGTATCCAAGCAGCCTTTGGGGTTTTCCCATTGCCTCTGAGTAGGGGACATCCAAAAGCCCCCCAGCCGAAGGGGCGGGGCGGTGGCTGACAGCACCTCCCCGAGGCCTTGCCTTTGCCGTGTGCTCTGCGGAGCACGTGTGCCAGCCACCCTTCCGACGGGCAATCCTTTCTCTCCAGCTCCGCACACGCTCTGCCCTTCAGCGTGCTGCCGCAGCAGCAGCGCCTGCGGCAGCCGGCGCCGCCCCAGCCGCCAGCGCTTGGCCCCGCAGCCCAGCCCGGCAGCCCCGGAGGAGAGAGGAGCAGAGCCTGAAGACCCTGAGTACGTCTGGTGTATTTCTTGTCTGCCAGAGCGCTGTGCTGTCTGCGTGTCTCGCTGTTGGCCGCGGCAGAAGCTCCTCCTCGCTTCCGTGTCTCCGAGGCACTTGGGTCTCCCTGCAGAAGCTGTGCCTGTGCTCTGAGGCAGCGACAGAGCGCTGGGGCTGCTCCTGGTGCCTCTGAGGGCAGCTGGGACTGCCTTGGCTCTGCCTGGGCTGCCTTCTCTGCTAAAGACAAATGCAGAGAAGGTTGTTTCTGCTCGAGCTCTCCACGGTGGGGCTGCACTTGGGATCATGTGCGGCGTAGCATCTGCGTTTGACAGTGAGTGCCTTGCACTGCTTTTGTCTTTCAGGGTGCATTGTGAGTGTGGGCCAGCCAAGGCAGAGATACAAGGCATTTGAAGAGCTTGGCCGAGGGTAAGTGTGACGCCTGCTCCTTATACAAAAGCCTGGGCCAGGCCTTTGGCTGGTGCAATATCAAGAGTGAAGTCAGGCAAGCTCCAATCACGGTCAAGCTCTGCCTTTCCCTCCTGCCACCTCTCAGGACTGCTGAGTCAGGGCAGTCCAAAGGCATCATCAAAGCCACCTGGGTGCCGGCAGTGTCTTGCTTGCGGCAAGGTGCAGGAGCCGGAAGATCGCCTGCCTCTGCACCTTTGTGGCCTAGAAGAGCACCTTGGCACCCAAGAATCGTCAGGCTCTCAACCACAGTATTTGGAATATGAGTTTTCCCCACTTTTTGACTTGCGCATGCATGCACACCCACACAGGAGCAGAGTTGCCCTTAGGTTTCAACAGACCTACCTGGCCGTGTGCCTATGGGGATTTACAGCAGCCCTTTGTCCTCATGTTGGAGCTGAGTTTGCCCTTGCACAGCCCGCCCTGCCTGGCAGAGGCTGGTGAGCTGATGTGCTACGGGCTGAAGAGAGGCTGCAGCCAGGCATTTTCTAGAGAGGCCAGGCAGCCTGCGGACGTCTCCTGCCTGGCCTTGCTTTCACTGCCACAGACTGAGGGGCTTTCTCTGCTGCCCTTTTCTTTCTAGGGGATTTGGAGTCGTTTATAAAGCCCTCGATGCCAGCACGGGACAACAGGTAAAGCGTCGACACCGCCAGCAGATTTTGCAGCTCTGGAGCGCTTTCCCCACTGCCAGGAGCTCAGCCTGGAGCTTTGGCTGGCCGCTCCATGTCTGCAGAAGAGGCTGTTGCTCTGAAGCACAGTCTTGGCTCGCAGTGCGGAATGCACTTGGCACGGGCTGTGCTGCTTCTCCTAAGCTCGGCTGTCCAGTAGCAGGGCAGTTTGGCGCAGCTCGCTGCATCATTGCACAAGCACTGGCGCCGGGCTGCCTGAGATCTCGGGCAAGGAGCGACTTCTCAAGTTAGCGGTCTTCAATGTCCTTTCAGGTGGCCATCAAGAAAATGAGCCTTCGGGGAAAGAGATCCGAGGAGCGGGCTGTCAGTGAAATCCTGGCCATGAGGAACAACAGCAACGCCAATATTGTCACCTACTTAGACAGGTTGGGCTGTTGTCATGTCGATGCTCCTTTAGATAGGGCAAGGCAGAGGAGAGCAAGCCCTTTGGTCGGTGGCACAAACGGGAGCTGTTGATGATTTCTCTAGTGGTTGCCAGGGCACGGCAGGAAGTGGCACTGGGCGTGCAATGATCTCTGGTGGCATACGTAGCTTGGAGAGCAGGTGCAAAAGGCTGGCTCAGGCCATGGGATGACTGAGCTGTGGCCACTGCTCTCTCGCCATGCTCTGCTTTTCTTCTTGCAGCTACCTGGTCGATGGGGAGCTCTGGCTGGCCATGGAGTTGATGGATGGCGGCACGCTGTCAGATGTGCTGAGGGCAGTGCACCTGCAGGAAGGACAGATCGGCGCCGTCTGTCGGGAGGTGAGGGATCCCGCTTGCGCTTGCCCCGGCCTGCCCAGCATGGCCCTTGTCAGCTGGTGGGTAGGAAGAGCAGAGATTTCTTGCTCTCGGCTTTCTTTTGGAGCTGATGTCACAGCCTGGAGAAGAAGGAAGAACATCTGGAATGAACTGCCTGCCGCTTTCCCTGCACTCCCCTGGCTCTGTTCTTGCACACCGGCATACTCTTTGTCTTCTGGCACTCATGCTCCCTCGCTGGCTTGGTTTCACTTCTTTTGTCTTGTCAGCTTTTCCTCTCAGCCTTTGCATGCAGCCTGTCTCACTGTCCTGCATTCCTTGCCCCTCTAAGCAGGCTTGCGGCTTGCAAATTTTTAAGCTCAGGGCAACGGAGATGTCCTCAGCCTCCAAGGAGAGCATCTCAGGCCAGACGGCATTGCATTCTGGACACAGCTCTAATGTGCTGCTTCCTCCTCTGCTGCCACAAGGCTCTCAAGAAAATCTTTGCCATGACACCTCTTAGCCAAAATTCATGTCATTTTGAGCAAAACCAGCAAGAGCTTTAGCAATCTCAGATGCCTTCCAAGAAGACAGACCTCTTCGAAGAGTGTTGAAGCAGCAAGCTCTTTCCCTTTCTCTCTTCTGACCGTGATGTTACGCCCTGCCTCTCAACTCCATGACAGAGCTGTCAGTCTCGGGGAGCCCTTTCCTTTTCTCTAGGTTGTCATCAGGTGCTGAACTTTTCCCCTTGACTCTGTCCTTTCTCTCTCAGTGCCTACAAGGACTGCATTTCCTTCATTCCCGCCAAGTCATCCACAGAGACGTCAAAAGCGACAACGTTCTTCTGGGCATGGACGGCTCTGTCAAACTGGGTGGGTATCCCTGGGCAGGTGCAGCGTTGCCAGCATGTGCTCTGGGGCTGCTTTTGGGTGACTGCCAGTCGCCCACGAGTGCTGCTGGGCCAGTGTGTGGAAGGTGAGGGCTTTTTGGTGGCAGCCAATGCCTTACTGAGCTGGCTCCGGCCCCGTGGCAGCAGAGCACGGCTGCTTTTGCAGCCGGCTGCAGCGGGCTGACCTTGTCAGGCTTGGCGTGGGCAATGCTTTTGCCCGGTTTGGCAGGGGGAGCTGCCTTTGACAGGCTTTGTTTTTCTCCTCAGCTGACTTTGGCGTCTGTGCTCAGCTCAGCCCTGAGCGCAGCAAGCGCAGCTCCAGGGTGGGCACTCCCGGCTGCATGGCACCGGAGGTGGTGAGAGGAGAAGCCTACGGCCCCAAAGTGGACATCTGGTCACTGGGGATCATGGGGCTGGAAATGGTGGAAGGGGAAGTTCCATACCAGAGGCAAGCCCGTCTGAGGGTAAGGTGCAGCTTCTAAAGGGGGCTGCGTGTGCTCAGAGCTGTTGTGGCTACGAAAGGAGCAGCTGCAGTGCCCTCTTGCATTTCCTGTAGGTTTTGGAACTGATAGAAAGGAACGGGCCCCCAAAACTGCAGAACCCCGGGCAGCACTCGGCTGTCCTGCGCTGCCTTCCTGCGCTGCTGCCTGCAGGCAGAAGAGGAGAGGCGCTGGTCTGCCCGGGAGCTGCTGGAGGTGAGAAAAGCAAAGCGGCTCCATGGCCTGGTGAGCTGAGGAGCCCCCAGGAAGGGATGAAGAGGAGGGTGGGCCGCGTGGGCCTGGCTGAGACAGGTGCGGCACAGGAAGGCCGAGGGCCAGATGGCGCCCTCGGTCCTCTTTGTGCATCTTCCCGGGAGCCAGAGCAATCCTGCTGGAGCCTGTGGTCTTGCCAAGTAACAAGGAATCCTTTCTTTCCAATGTTTTTCCTCTGGGCAGCATCCCTTTGTCACCTCAGGCCATCCTGCCTCCAGCCTGGCCGCTCTGATCGTCTCAGCCAAGCAAGTGCAGGAAGAGTGGAGAAGAGACGTGCCGCACCAGCTGAGAGGAGTGCAAAGGGGATGCATGCGGTTTTGGCCAAGATTCCCCCATCTCCTGAGTTTTTTAAGGAGCTCTTCCGGGGATAGTATATTTCATCTTTAGAGATTTTCTTAGGTTTAGTTAGATTTTAGTTCGGACTATAGAGTCTAGAAAGCTTTGTTGATGGAGCATTGTTTAGATAAGAGTAGGTGTATTGTTGATGTAAGGTAGCTCAGAATTCTTCTGTCAGGAGAAATAAGACTGAAGCTATCAAAGAGCAAGCTGAGACTCAGAAGAACTGGACCACGCACGTGCTCAGAAGAGAGAATGAGGGGGATGAAGATGATGAAGTAGCCAGAAGACACTTGTTGCAGCCCTTCGTTTCAGCAGGAGTGGTGTGGAGACCCAGAAAGGTCTTCCCAACTAGGGAATGCAACCTCTGTTCTCTTCCCCGAGTCAAGCCCGTGCCCCCTCCCAGCCCCTCCGTCACTCCCACCCCATGTGGGAGTCCAGAGGTTCCTCTGACCTCCTTGGGGGTCTCAAAACCCCCCCGGCAAGGGTCTCAAAGACCCCTGAGTGAGATCCTGGTGTCTCAGGCACTGAATTCAAACCCCTGGGGGAAATTACCAACCCAGAGGGAATGGAAACAAGCCAGCAAAATCAGTAAAGTGTAAATTAGGTTGCTAGAAGATAGATAAATAGACTGTTGGGAATGTTTAGGGTAAGGGACACGTGTCCAAGATGGAGAATTTGGGGATGTGGACACCCTTCGTCATTCTTCTCCATGTCATCCATGCTGGATGACATGCTGGCACTTTTCGATTGGATGGGGTCAGAGCTGGACTGTTTAACAAGACTGTATTGTATTGGAAAATTGCTTGAGCATTTAGCACGTAACATAGACTAGAGAAGATCAGCCCTGCCTTCACCGGGCAGATTCCATCCTGGATGTCTGGTTGGGAAGACCGCTGTCAGCCGGGCAAAGAGATCCTGAGACAAGAAACAATAAACAATCCTTGAAGCCTCTGAAAACAGCCTCCTGCAATCTCTCATCGGCGGCTTAGGTAAAAACCAGGATTTAAACCATCTGCACGTCCTCCTGAGGTGATCTGAGTTCTAAGGAGACGCCTCGGGCGGTGACAACCCTAATTCCCTGTCGGTCCTCTGCTCTGGCCCTTCCCTTGTGGCAGCCCCGTGTCACCTGATAATTGGTCCCTGATGCTCTCCCCGCCTGCTCGTTCCATGTACTAAACCTGGACCCTCACAAGAGTCCTTGCCTTTGTTCCGCGAACGCTGGACGATGCTGAGCAGTGGCTGAAATAAACATCTTTGCAAAACCCTGCAAAGGCCTTTCCTGCTGATTTCACCCCAAGCAACATTTAGATGCAACAGAGTGGCAATAAAAGCTCAGAAGCCTCCGGAGGCCTGGCAGGTTCCCTTCCTTGCAGCGCTGCCTCTGAACTGCTCCGTGCCTCGGAAGCCGTGTGCTGCAGACGGATCCTCCCGTTCCTGGCTTTGCGCTGCTTCCGAGCGAGCCAAGGCTCTTCCCCGTCACGGAGGGTCCCCTCGCCACCCCACAGGCCCCCTGACAGCTGCCCCACGCCAGCTGCCCTCTAGACATGCTGTCCCTCTCGCCCTGGAATCCCCCAGCGCCAGCCGCCCCTCTCGGCGGGGGCAGGAGGAGGGACCAGGCCCGCTTGCCCCCCTTTCCTAGGGCTCACTGCCTACGGAAGAACAAAGGAGGGCTGAGGGCACCTTTTCCTTATGCTTCTTTCTCTTCAACCTTTGGGCCTCCAAGGTGCTCAGCTCCAGGGGATCCGAGGGCCTGCACTCGGCTTTCCTTGCACAGGTGTCATTCTTCCTTCTCGAAGCCCTGCAATTGCCTGCTTGAAGGGAGCTGACTTCCAAATGGGGAAAACCAGACGCGTTCAAATTGAGGGAAATCTCCTGGGTAACTGTTGGGGCTTGGGGTTTGTTCCTTTACTGCCCCAGTTTAAAGAATTTTTCCCATTCTTATGATAAGGAAGCCTGCCAAGATACACCTGGGCTGTTTCAGGACTCAAGAGGAAGTGTAGCTGGGCGCTGGGCTCCGGGATTTTTTCACATTTGCCAGCCAGGTGAGGGAGGAGGACTGCCCCATCTTCAGCTCATGTGCGTGGAACACCGGGAAGCCAGGCTCTCTGCTGCGGGACAGTGCTCTGCATCCACTCCGCTCCAGCCTACTACCTCTAAGACCACAGCTGACCAACAAAACTCAAACGACCAGTGGAAAGCCCTTCCTCCACCTTTCTCCTATGTGGGACACAGCTGCCACTGCTCCTTTCCCCCGTCCTGTCTGCCACCTCCGCAGTAGCACGGGCCCTAGCCCACCTTCCACCGCCGGGACCGAGGGCAGGGCGAGTGTGTCTGCGGCTGAAAAAGGGACTGGAACTGTGTTCTTTCTTCTGGTTTGGTGTTCATCTTCAGAGCTGCTCTTGTTTCTGCTTGGCCGGTTAGATATATTGGTAAAGAGCTGTTCTTGCTAGCCCTTTGCCTCTGCCTGAGAGATCCTGATTCCAAAATTATAATACTCGGGAAGGACGGGGTTTACATTCTCTGTTTCAAAGAGGACCTTCTGCCTTTATCGGCAGACACCTGTCCTTCAAACCAGGCCAGTAATTCCTGCAGATTTTCAGCAAGAGAATTCTACACTTACTAAGAATGACAGAGAATGAAGTAGGTTGGAAAAGGTTGTTGAGCTTATCAAGTCCAACGTGTAAGCTACCACCCTCTCATTAACTAAATCACGGCACTGAGTGCCACCACCTGTCTTTTTTTTTTTCACAAGGATGGGCTGGGCCTTTGCAATTGCAAGGATTTTCAAATACTACCCTCAGCGTCTGAAGTGTGAAGAGCCCAGCCTAAGGCCCCTCAAAGACACTGTCTTGTCCACCTCTTGCACACAGGTCAAAGCTGCCAAAGGGAAGACCTAGTAAAGTCATGCCTCAGGCGTGCTACTGAGGAGGAAAGGACTGGGGGAAAGTGACTCAGCTGAATTGCAGGTAGAAAAGCCACTGTAGAGGCAGAAAAACCATTGTAGAGGTAGAAAAAGCATCACGTGTTCATGTCGTGGTTCATGGGGATTGGTCAAATGATGTTTTTACAACTGAAAAGTGTGGAACTTTCTACAATCAAGTGGCTCTCCTTCGCACCTGCCTGGGGACCCTGCAGCACTACAGACCCCTCAGCTCACGCCCAACAGATGAGGATCTGTGTGGGCTGAGTCACCAGGAAAGCGAGCTAAGCCTGGCATCATTGTTCCATGGGTGAGCAGAGTTGATTTCCGGAGGAGTTGCATGCACTTGTTGCCTCCTGGCATCCAGTATTTTCCTTCTCTCTCAAGCTGGCTGCCGTCTTTAATTTGGCATTCTGCAAGAGAAGAGAGTGAGTACGTGTCGTTTCTAGCGGCATTTGGCTATGCAAATGGCGGCAGGGAATCTTCCAGGGAGCATGGAGCCTGGGCCAACAGCTGTGAGAGTGCAGCTCTGGACTGCTGCAAAGGGGCCTTCTTTGGGCTCGACATCTGCAGGGCACTGCAGAGCTGTGGCCCGCAGGCTGCAGCCAGAGCTGCAACACAAGAAAACTGTGGCAGCCCAAGAATCAGCGCACGGCTCTTCTGCATCTTCTGAGACTTGAAGTTGCCAGAGGAACAGCAGGAAGCAGAAGAAGAGCTCTGCCTCAGGAGAGAAGCCAGCATCTCCCCTGAGCCAAAGGGGAGGTCAGGAGGCTCCAAACTGTGTCAAAGCAAAGGTGAACATGCACTCATCTGCTAAAGAAGCAACTGCACACTGCAATAGCCCTGGAAATTTATTTCCCTTGCTCCTTTTGTCCCCTGAAAGTCATTGAAGAATCTTGGCTTTTGAGAAACAACTGAGATGCCACAAGTTACAAGCACACTTGCTTTTTGTCAAAGCCCTGCAGACCAAAAGTCGTGTTTGCTTGCATTTCTTGGGTGCCAGCTGGTCCAGTGCATTTTCTGAGTTTGCCTGGCATGTCTCGAGCCCTGGCTCATGGAGGGTGAGGATTTTTGCTGGTGCTTTACGCCTGAGGAGAAGCTGCCAGGCTTTTCCTTTGCATCAGCTGTGCAGGAGATGAGGTTGCTGGGCACAACTATGGCAACAAAGGCAGAGCAGCTGCTCTTGTGACGTCAAGGCAGCGGTGCCACGTCACAGAGCTGCCAGCACAGCGCCGTCCCGGTGCGCGCAAGGCCTGGCTGTCCAGAGCAGCTCTTGCGCTCGCTGGCTGCACGAGGATCCTTGTGATCAAGGAGCTCTCAGCAGACGGCCTGCACCCCGAGAGGAGTCTTGCTTCTTCCCTCGGGTGGCATTCAGTGTGCAAACCTGCAGAGCACCGCTAAAATGATCCGGCAAGTCTGTGCCGCGGTTTGCACCGTTTTTTCTGTTGCGTATTCCGGCTACTACCTGCTGCAGCTGACTCGTAAGTGAAGGTTTATCCTGGGGGTCACATCACCTGGCCTGTGCTTCACTCTGCTCTTTATGCCCGAGTAGCGACCCAGTTGATTTGGGAGCAAAATGACCATTCAGCGGTCCCCACTGTGGGCAATCTGTTGCCAGCAGGGTCACTTCCAAAGGGGGTGTCTGTACCAGGTGCTGCCTGGAGAGTATTTGCAATGTAACCTGCAGCAGCTTGCCTTCCCAGCACGGGACAGTGCGTGGCAGTGGAGTCTGTCATTCCTTCAGCTTGCTGCTTCAAGCTAGACCACCTGCAAAATGCAGACTCTAAGGAGAGATCCTCAGAAACACTTCTAAAATGTCTGCGGTTCTCTCTGGGAGTGAGGGAAAGCATCTTTGGCTGCACATTCTGCCATTTAGAGGCCCTGGCTGTCTGACTTGACCCTTTCTGGTGGGCCAAGACGGCAATTCTCTTGGCAATGCAGCACAAACTCCAAAGCACTTAGAGTTTGCTGCTGAACCCAGGAGGGGTTCCCAGGGATCTTCAGCAGAGAGCTGCCACAGGGAAAAGGGCCCGTGGGGGAAACTTTCCTGGGGTATGGTCTTCAGAACATTGATGGGGATTACTGCATGCCATTTCTGAAGAACAACATAAAATGCAGCAAAGAGAAGAGGAAAACATTGCTTGAGCTCTTGGGCAGAACAAAAACTCTGACTCGTTAAAAAGCAGCTGGCAATTCCGTGACCATGTTCCTATTTCCCTTCTGGTACAAGATGCCCAAATGTAGACAGAGCCTAGGGGAGCGTCCTTGTTGTTCTCTTCCTTGCCGTGGGAAAGAACGTTTGCTCCCACAGGCTTGTTGGGAACGGGGAAATGCTCTCTGTTGGGACTAAATTGTTCTGTGGTACTCCACGAGACAGGCACGTTTCTAAGGGCATCTGGCTCCTTTTCCTTTGCTCGCTGCAGGTCACCTCAGACGCGCATGGAGACAAGACAGTGCTTTGGTGAGTGGCGAAGGAACTTGTGACCTTGCTGCCGTGTAAGAACTGTGGGGCAAGCTGTGAGCTTGGCCTGTTGCAGGAGAGCGTGGAGTGCCAGCCTGGGAGGCTGATGGAAAGCGCAAGCGGCTGTTGGCCTCAGCAGTAGCAAAGAGAGCACTGGCTCTTTCCTCATTTTCCAATGAAAAGCCTTTCAAGAGATGAAAGCCAAGTGCGGCAGCCGAAATGCTCAGCAAGATGGAGCCCCTGCTAATTCACCCATCTTCGTAGGATTTTCATGAATCTGAATCTCACTTGTGTCAAACTCTGTGATTCCCCTCTTCAGGCTCTAGATGCAGCTCAACAGAAACCAGCTCCTAAAGAATTGGCTGTTCCCAGTCTCTCTCACTGCTCTCTGTCTGCAGGGCTCAACAGCAGGCTCAGCACCTCGTCTGGCTCCCTCTCTTGCTAAGGAAGAGGCAAAAAGAGGAGAAAAAGGACATCAAGACGCCAGCTGCTCTCCCTCCACAGCCACAACATGCAGAGCCAGTGAGTGGCACCTGTGCTTGCCAGTGCCTTTAGTGCCTTTGGTGCAGAGGCAAGCTTCAGCTTTTGGATGAGTCAGCCCTTGGCGCTCGTGGCTGAAGATGCTGGGCGCTCTGTGTCTGCCATCACCTGGCGCTGCTTCAGGCAAGCCAGGCACCCCTGGCCGATAGCTTCCGAATTTTGACATGGAAGCATCTCTTTGCTGGGATGCTGAGAGGGCCCGACCATGTCTCTCGGCAGCAGACATCGGGCAGCATGAAAATAGGGCCGGTGTAGAAGTGAGCCCCTCGGTGCCACGTGTCTGTGCCGGCTGCCTGTGCTCAGCGGGCAGAGCGGTCCAGAGGCGCAGACCACAGCCTTGCAGGATACTTAGGAGACACTGGCCCCTGGAAGGAGCCTGCCCCTCTGCATGGGCTAATGAGCTGCAGGCGCAACATAGCCTGCGCTGCACTTGCACAAGGTGCCAGCAGAGCTTGCTGAGGAGAATCCTAGGCAGCTCAGCATCGTAAAGGGCGGTGGGTCTGGGAAGGGCTGGGATGCAGATCTGAAGGGCCACTCCTTGAAGCCTGAAACGCAGAGGGGAAATGAGTGCAACACATCCAAAAAGGCACACGCTCTGGGGTGTCTTCTTAGACACCTTCATGCCAACTGCGGGGGGGGGGGGGGGGCGGTATTTTAGCTGCTCAGGGGAACAAGGAAGTAGAAAAGCAACAATGCTCTGGGGCCGAGCACTGATCTCCGTCTGGATCTTTGCAAATGCCTCAATACCTTGTGGCAGGCCTCTTCCAGAAAAGCTGATAAAATGTTGCATAGAACAGTCAATCCATGAGCTCCTGTATCCAAGCAGCCTTTGGGGTTTTCCCATTGCCTCTGAGTAGGGGACATCCAAAAGCCCCCCAGCCGAAGGGGCGGGGCGGTGGCTGACAGCACCTCCCCGAGGCCTTGCCTTTGCCGTGTGGTGCTCTCATGGAGCACGTGTGCCAGCCACCCTTCCGACGGGCAATCCTTTCTCTCCAGCTCCGCACACGCTCTGCCCTTCAGCGTGCTGCCGCAGCAGCAGCGCCTGCGGCAGCCGGCGCCGCCCCAGCCGCCAGCGCTTGGCCCCGCAGCCCAGCCCGGCAGCCCCGGAGGAGAGAGGAGCAGAGCCTGAAGACCCTGAGTACGTCTGGTGTATTTCTTGTCTGCCAGAGCGCTGTGCTGTCTGCGTGTCTCGCTGTTGGCCGCGGCAGAAGCTCCTCCTCGCTTCCGTGTCTCCGAGGCACTTGGGTCTCCCTGCAGAAGCTGTGCCTGTGCTCTGAGGCAGCGACAGAGCGCTGGGGCTGCTCCTGGTGCCTCTGAGGGCAGCTGGGACTGCCTTGGCTCTGCCTGGGCTGCCTTCTCTGCTAAAGACAAATGCAGAGAAGGTTGTTTCTGCTCGAGCTCTCCACGGTGGGGCTGCACTTGGGATCATGTGCGGCGTAGCATCTGCGTTTGACAGTGAGTGCCTTGCACTGCTTTTGTCTTTCAGGGTGCATTGTGAGTGTGGGCCAGCCAAGGCAGAGATACAAGGCATTTGAAGAGCTTGGCCGAGGGTAAGTGTGACGCCTGCTCCTTATACAAAAGCCTGGGCCAGGCCTTTGGCTGGTGCAATATCAAGAGTGAAGTCAGGCAAGCTCCAATCACGGTCAAGCTCTGCCTTTCCCTCCTGCCACCTCTCAGGACTGCTGAGTCAGGGCAGTCCAAAGGCATCATCAAAGCCACCTGGGTGCCGGCAGTGTCTTGCTTGCGGCAAGGTGCAGGAGCCGGAAGATCGCCTGCCTCTGCACCTTTGTGGCCTAGAAGAGCACCTTGGCACCCAAGAATCGTCAGGCTCTCAACCACAGTATTTGGAATATGAGTTTTCCCCACTTTTTGACTTGCGCATGCATGCACACCCACACAGGAGCAGAGTTGCCCTTAGGTTTCAACAGACCTACCTGGCCGTGTGCCTATGGGGATTTACAGCAGCCCTTTGTCCTCATGTTGGAGCTGAGTTTGCCCTTGCACAGCCCGCCCTGCCTGGCAGAGGCTGGTGAGCTGATGTGCTACGGGCTGAAGAGAGGCTGCAGCCAGGCATTTTCTAGAGAGGCCAGGCAGCCTGCGGACGTCTCCTGCCTGGCCTTGCTTTCACTGCCACAGACTGAGGGGCTTTCTCTGCTGCCCTTTTCTTTCTAGGGGATTTGGAGTCGTTTATAAAGCCCTCGATGCCAGCACGGGACAACAGGTAAAGCGTCGACACCGCCAGCAGATTTTGCAGCTCTGGAGCGCTTTCCCCACTGCCAGGAGCTCAGCCTGGAGCTTTGGCTGGCCGCTCCATGTCTGCAGAAGAGGCTGTTGCTCTGAAGCACAGTCTTGGCTCGCAGTGCGGAATGCACTTGGCACGGGCTGTGCTGCTTCTCCTAAGCTCGGCTGTCCAGTAGCAGGGCAGTTTGGCGCAGCTCGCTGCATCATTGCACAAGCACTGGCGCCGGGCTGCCTGAGATCTCGGGCAAGGAGCGACTTCTCAAGTTAGCGGTCTTCAATGTCCTTTCAGGTGGCCATCAAGAAAATGAGCCTTCGGGGAAAGAGATCCGAGGAGCGGGCTGTCAGTGAAATCCTGGCCATGAGGAACAACAGCAACGCCAATATTGTCACCTACTTAGACAGGTTGGGCTGTTGTCATGTCGATGCTCCTTTAGATAGGGCAAGGCAGAGGAGAGCAAGCCCTTTGGTCGGTGGCACAAACGGGAGCTGTTGATGATTTCTCTAGTGGTTGCCAGGGCACGGCAGGAAGTGGCACTGGGCGTGCAATGATCTCTGGTGGCATACGTAGCTTGGAGAGCAGGTGCAAAAGGCTGGCTCAGGCCATGGGATGACTGAGCTGTGGCCACTGCTCTCTCGCCATGCTCTGCTTTTCTTTCTTGCAGCTACCTGGTCGATGGGGAGCTCTGGCTGGCCATGGAGTTGATGGATGGCGGCACGCTGTCAGATGTGCTGAGGGCAGTGCACCTGCAGGAAGGACAGATCGGCGCCGTCTGTCGGGAGGTGAGGGATCCCGCTTGCGCTTGCCCCGGCCTGCCCAGCATGGCCCTTGTCAGCTGGTGGGTAGGAAGAGCAGAGATTTCTTGCTCTCGGCTTTCTTTTGGAGCTGATGTCACAGCCTGGAGAAGAAGGAAGAACATCTGGAATGAACTGCCTGCCGCTTTCCCTGCACTCCCCTGGCTCTGTTCTTGCACACCGGCATACTCTTTGTCTTCTGGCACTCATGCTCCCTCGCTGGCTTGGTTTCACTTCTTTTGTCTTGTCAGCTTTTCCTCTCAGCCTTTGCATGCAGCCTGTCTCACTGTCCTGCATTCCTTGCCCCTCTAAGCAGGCTTGCGGCTTGCAAATTTTTAAGCTCAGGGCAACGGAGATGTCCTCAGCCTCCAAGGAGAGCATCTCAGGCCAGACGGCATTGCATTCTGGACACAGCTCTAATGTGCTGCTTCCTCCTCTGCTGCCACAAGGCTCTCAAGAAAATCTTTGCCATGACACCTCTTAGCCAAAATTCATGTCATTTTGAGCAAAACCAGCAAGAGCTTTAGCAATCTCAGATGCCTTCCAAGAAGACAGACCTCTTCGAAGAGTGTTGAAGCAGCAAGCTCTTTCCCTTTCTCTCTTCTGACCGTGATGTTACGCCCTGCCTCTCAACTCCATGACAGAGCTGTCAGTCTCGGGGAGCCCTTTCCTTTTCTCTAGGTTGTCATCAGGTGCTGAACTTTTCCCCTTGACTCTGTCCTTTCTCTCTCAGTGCCTACAAGGACTGCATTTCCTTCATTCCCGCCAAGTCATCCACAGAGACGTCAAAAGCGACAACGTTCTTCTGGGCATGGACGGCTCTGTCAAACTGGGTGGGTATCCCTGGGCAGGTGCAGCGTTGCCAGCATGTGCTCTGGGGCTGCTTTTGGGTGACTGCCAGTCGCCCACGAGTGCTGCTGGGCCAGTGTGTGGAAGGTGAGGGCTTTTTGGTGGCAGCCAATGCCTTACTGAGCTGGCTCCGGCCCCGTGGCAGCAGAGCACGGCTGCTTTTGCAGCCGGCTGCAGCGGGCTGACCTTGTCAGGCTTGGCGTGGGCAATGCTTTTGCCCGGTTTGGCAGGGGGAGCTGCCTTTGACAGGCTTTGTTTTTCTCCTCAGCTGACTTTGGCGTCTGTGCTCAGCTCAGCCCTGAGCGCAGCAAGCGCAGCTCCAGGGTGGGCACTCCCGGCTGCATGGCACCGGAGGTGGTGAGAGGAGAAGCCTACGGCCCCAAAGTGGACATCTGGTCACTGGGGATCATGGGGCTGGAAATGGTGGAAGGGGAAGTTCCATACCAGAGGCAAGCCCGTCTGAGGGTAAGGTGCAGCTTCTAAAGGGGGCTGCGTGTGCTCAGAGCTGTTGTGGCTACGAAAGGAGCAGCTGCAGTGCCCTCTTGCATTTCCTGTAGGTTTTGGAACTGATAGAAAGGAACGGGCCCCCAAAACTGCAGAACCCCGGGCAGCACTCGGCTGTCCTGCGCGTCTTCCTGCGCTGCTGCCTGCAGGCAGAAGAGGAGAGGCGCTGGTCTGCCCGGGAGCTGCTGGAGGTGAGAAAAAGCAAAGCGGCCCAAGGGCCTGCGAGCTGAGGAGCCCCCAGGAAGGGATGAAGAGGAGGGTGGGCCGCGTGGGCCTGGCTGAGACAGGTGCGGCACAGGAAGGCCGAGGGCCAGATGGCGCCCTCGGTCCTCTTTGTGCATCTTCCCGGGAGCCAGAGCAATCCTGCTGGAGCCTGTGGTCTTGCCAAGTAACAAGGAATCCTTTCTTTCCAATGTTTTTCCTCTGGGCAGCATCCCTTTGTCACCTCAGGCCATCCTGCCTCCAGCCTGGCCGCTCTGATCGTCTCAGCCAAGCAAGTGCAGGAAGAGTGGAGAAGAGACGTGCCGCACCAGCTGAGAGGAGTGCAAAGGGGATGCATGCGGTTTTGGCCAAGATTCCCCCATCTCCTGAGTTTTTTAAGGAGCTCTTCCGGGGATAGTATATTTCATCTTTAGAGATTTTCTTAGGTTTAGTTAGATTTTAGTTCGGACTATAGAGTCTAGAAAGCTTTGTTGATGGAGCATTGTTTAGATAAGAGTAGGTGTATTGTTGATGTAAGGTAGCTCAGAATTCTTCTGTCAGGAGAAATAAGACTGAAGCTATCAAAGAGCAAGCTGAGACTCAGAAGAACTGGACCACGCACGTGCTCAGAAGAGAGAATGAGGGGGATGAAGATGATGAAGTAGCCAGAAGACACTTGTTGCAGCCCTTCGTTTCAGCAGGAGTGGTGTGGAGACCCAGAAAGGTCTTCCCAACTAGGGAATGCAACCTCTGTTCTCTTCCCCGAGTCAAGCCCGTGCCCCCTCCCAGCCCCTCCGTCACTCCCACCCCATGTGGGAGTCCAGAGGTTCCTCTGACCTCCTTGGGGGTCTCAAAACCCCCCCGGCAAGGGTCTCAAAGACCCCTGAGTGAGATCCTGGTGTCTCAGGCACTGAATTCAAACCCCTGGGGGAAATTACCAACCCAGAGGGAATGGAAACAAGCCAGCAAAATCAGTAAAGTGTAAATTAGGTTGCTAGAAGATAGATAAATAGACTGTTGGGAATGTTTAGGGTAAGGGACACGTGTCCAAGATGGAGAATTTGGGGATGTGGACACCCTTCGTCATTCTTCTCCATGTCATCCATGCTGGATGACATGCTGGCACTTTTCGATTGGATGGGGTCAGAGCTGGACTGTTTAACAAGACTGTATTGTATTGGAAAATTGCTTGAGCATTTAGCACGTAACATAGACTAGAGAAGATCAGCCCTGCCTTCACCGGGCAGATTCCATCCTGGATGTCTGGTTGGG
>JAKWBO010000963.1:0-22377 GCA_034336685.1 Luscinia luscinia
ACCCGGGGTTGGCGCAGAACTGTGGCGCGTGATCCACTGGGTGTGCCACACGGCCGGCCCACCCGTGGGTGGGCGTGCAGAACTGTTTGCGTGTGCCACTGGATGTGCCGCCACGGCCGGCCAACCCGCTGGGTGGGCGTGCAGAAGGGTTTGCGTGTTGCCTCTGGGTGTGCCACGGCCGGCCCACCCGTGGGTGGGCGTGCAGAACTAGCCTGCGTGTGCCTCTGGGTGTGCCGCCACGGCCGGCCCACCCGTGGGTAGGCGTGCAGAACTGTTTGCGTGTGCCACTGGATGTGCCGCCACGGCCGGCCCACCCGTGGGTGGGCGTGCAGAAGGGTTTGGCGGTTGCCTCTGGGTGTGCCAGCACGGCCGGCCCACCCGTGGGTGGGCGTGCAGAACGGTTTGCGTGTGCCACTGGGTGTGCCGCCACGGCCGGCCCACCCGTGGGTGGGCGTGCAGAACTGTTTGCGTGTGCCACTGGGTGTGCCGCCACGGCCGGCCCACCCGTGGGTGGGCGTGCAGAAGGGCCTGCGGTTGCCTCTGGGTGTGTCACACGGCCGGCTCCACCCGTGGGTGGGCGTGCAGAAGTGCTTGCGTGTTGCCTCTGGGTGTGCCGCCACGGCCGGCCCACCCGTGGGTGGGCGTGCAGAACTGTTTGCGTGTGCCACTGGGTGTGCCGCACGGCCGGCTCCACCCGTGGGTGGGCGTGCAGAAGTGTTTGCGTGTGCCTCTGGGTGTGCCGCCACGGCCGGCCCACCCGTGGGTGGGCGTGCAGAAGGGTTTGGCGTGTTGCCTCTGGGTGTGCCGCCACGGCCGGCCCACCCGTGGGTGGGCGTGCAGAAGGGCCTGCGGTTGCCTCTGGGTGTGCCGCACGGCCGGCCCACCCGTGGGTGGGCGTGCAGAAGTGTTTATGCGTTGCCTCTGGGTGTGCCGCGACGGCCGGCTCCACCCGTGGGTGGGCGTGCAGAAGGGCTTGCGTTGCCTCTGGGTGTGCCGCCACGGCCGGCCCACCCGTGGGTGGGCGTGCAGAAGTGCCTGCGTGTTGCCTCTGGGTGTGCCGCCACGGCCGGCCCACCCGTGGGTGGGCGTGCAGAACTGTTTGCGTGTGCCACTGGGTGTGCCGCCACGGCCGGCCCACCCGTGGGTGGGCGTGCAGAACTGTTTGCGTGTGCCACTGGGTGTGCCGCCACGGCCGGCCCACCCGTGGGTGGGCGTGCAGAACTGTTTGCGTGTGCCACTGGGTGTGCCGCCACGGCCGGCCCACCCGTGGGTGGGCGTGCAGAAGGGTTTGCGGTTGCCTCTGGGTGTGCCGCCACGGCCGGCCCACCCGTGGGTGGGCGTGCAGAACTGTTTGCGTGTGCCACTGGGTGTGCCGCCACGGCCGGCCCACCCGTGGGTGGGCGTGCAGAACTGTTTGCGCGGTGCCACTGGGTGTGCCGCCACGGCCGGCCCACCCGTGGGTGGGCGTGCAGAAGGGTTTGCGGTTGCCTCTGGGTGTGCCGCCACGGCCGGCCCACCCGTGGGTGGGCGTGCAGAACGGTCTGCGTGTTGCCTCTGGGTGTGCCGCCACGGCCGGCCCACCCGTGGGTGGGCGTGCAGAACTGTTTGGCGTGTGCCTCTGGGTGTGCCGCCACGGCCGGCTCCACCCGTGGGTGGGCGTGCAGAACTGTTTGCGTGTGCCTCTGGGTGTGCCGCACGGCCGGCCCACCCGTGGGTGGGCGTGCAGAACGGTTTGCGTGTTGCCTCTGGGTGTGCCGCCACGGCCGGCTCCACCCGTGGGTGGGCGTGCAGAACTGTTTGCGTGTGCCACTGGGTGTGCCGCACGGCCGGCTCCACCCGTGGGTGGGCGTGCAGAACTGTTTGCGTGTGCCACTGGGTGTGCCGCCACGGCCGGCCCACCCGTGGGTGGGCGTGCAGAAGTGTTTGCGGTTGCCTCTGGGTGTGCCGCTGACGGCCGGCCCACCCGTGGGTGGGCGTGCAGAAGTGTTTGCGTGTGCCTCTGGGTGTGCCGCCACGGCCGGCCCACCCGTGGGTGGGCGTGCAGAAGTGTTTGCGGTTGCCTCTGGGTGTGCCGCCACGGCCGGCCCACCCGTGGGTGGGCGTGCAGAACTGTTTGCGGTGTGCCTCTGGGTGTGCCGCGACGGCCGGCCCACCCGTGGGTGGGCGTGCAGAACGGTTTGCGTGTTGCCTCTGGGTGTGCCGACACGGCCGGCCCACCCGTGGGTGGGCGTGCAGAACTGTTTGCGTGTTGCCTCTGGGTGTGCCGCACGGCCGGCCCACCCGTGGGTGGGCGTGCAGAACTGTTTGCGTGTGCCACTGGGTGTGCCGCCACGGCCGGCTCCACCCGTGGGTGGGCGTGCAGAAGGGTTTGCGGTTGCCTCTGGGTGTGCCGCCACGGCCGGCCCACCCGTGGGTGGGCGTGCAGAACTGTTTGCGTGTGCCTCTGGGTGTGCCGCCACGGCCGGCCCACCCGTGGGTGGGCGTGCAGAAGTGTCTGCGTGTGCCTCTGGGTGTGCCGCCACGGCCGGCCCACCCGTGGGTGGGCGTGCAGAACTGTTTGCGTGTGCCTCTGGGTGTGCCGCGACGGCCGGCCCACCCGTGGGTGGGCGTGCAGAAGGGTTTGCGTGTGCCTCTGGGTGTGCCGCCACGGCCGGCCCACCCGTGGGTGGGCGTGCAGAACGTGTCTGCGTGTGCCTCTGGGTGTGCCGCCACGGCCGGCCCACCCGTGGGTGGGCGTGCAGAACTGTTTGCGTGTGCCACTGGGTGTGCCGCCACGGCCGGCCCACCCGTGGGTGGGCGTGCAGAACTGTTTGCGTGTGCCACTGGGTGTGCCGCCACGGCCGGCCCACCCGTGGGTGGGCGTGCAGAACTGTTTATGCGTGTGCCACTGGGTGTGCCGCCACGGCCGGCCCACCCGTGGGTGGGCGTGCAGAAGTGTTTGCGGTTGCCTCTGGGTGTGCCGCCACGGCCGGCCCACCCGTGGGTGGGCGTGCAGAACTGTTTGGCGTGTGCCTCTGGGTGTGCCGCCACGGCCGGCCCACCCGTGGGTGGGCGTGGCAGAAGGGTCTGCAGTTGCCTCTGGGTGTGCCGCACGGCCGGCCCACCCGTGGGTGGGCGTGCAGAAGTGTTTGCGTTGCCTCTGGGTGTGCCGCCACGGCCGGCCCACCCGTGGGTGGGCGTGCAGAAGGGTCTGCGTGTTGCCTCTGGGTGTGCCGCCACGGCCGGCCCACCCGTGGGTGGGCGTGCAGAAGTGTCTGCGTGTTGCCTCTGGGTGTGCCGCCACGGCCGGCCCACCCGTGGGTGGGCGTGCAGAACTGTTTGCGTGTGCCACTGGGTGTGCCGCCATGGCCGGCCCACCCGTGGGTGGGCGTGCAGAACTGTTTGCGTGTGTCCACTGGGTGTGCCGCCACGGCCGGCCCACCCGTGGGTGGGCGTGCAGAACTGTTTGCGTGTGCCACTGGGTGTGCCGCCACGGCCGGCCCACCCGTGGGTGGGCGTGCAGAAGTGTTTGCGTGTGCCTCTGGGTGTGCCGCCACGGCCGGCCCACCCGTGGGTGGGCGTGCAGAACTGTTTGCGTGTGCCACTGGGTGTGCCGCCACGGCCGGCCCACCCGTGGGTGGGCGTGCAGAACTGTTTGCGTGTGCCACTGGGTGTGCCGCTGACGGCCGGCCCACCCGTGGGTGGGCGTGCAGAAGGGTTTGCGGTTGCCTCTGGGTGTGCCGCCACGGCCGGCCCACCCGTGGGTGGGCGTGCAGAACGGTTTGCGTGTGCCACTGGGTGTGCCGCCGACGGCCGGCCCACCCGTGGGTGGGCGTGCAGAACTGTTTGGCGTGTGCCTCTGGGTGTGCCGCTACGGCCGGCCCACCCGTGGGTGGGCGTGCAGAAGGGCTTGCGGTTGCCTCTGGGTGTGCCGACACGGCCGGCCCACCCGTGGGTGGGCGTGCAGAAGTGCCTGCGTTTGCCTCTGGGTGTGCCGCCACGGCCGGCCCACCCGTGGGTGGGCGTGCAGAACTGTTTGCGTGTGCCTCTGGGTGTGCCGCCACGGCCGGCCCACCCGTGGGTGGGCGTGCAGAAGGGTTTGCGGTTGCCTCTGGGTGTGCCGCCACGGCCGGCCCACCCGTGGGTGGGCGTGCAGAAGTGCCTGCGGTTGCCTCTGGGTGTGCCGCCACGGCCGGCCCACCCGTGGGTGGGCGTGCAGAAGGGCCTGCAGTTGCCTCTGGGTGTGCCGCCACGGCCGGCCCACCCGTGGGTGGGCGTGCAGAAGTGTTTGCGGTTGCCTCTGGGTGTGCCGCCACGGCCGGCCCACCCGTGGGTGGGCGTGCAGAAGGGCCTGCGTGTGCCTCTGGGTGTGCCGCCACGGCCGGCCCACCCGTGGGTGGGCGTGCAGAAGTGCCTGCGTTTGCCTCTGGGTGTGCCGCCACGGCCGGCCCACCCGTGGGTGGGCGTGCAGAACTGTTTGCGTGTGCCACTGGATGTGCCGCCACGGCCGGCCCACCCGTGGGTGGGCGTGCAGAACTGTTTGCGTGTGCCACTGGGTGTGCCGCCACGGCCGGCCCACCCGTGGGTGGGCGTGCAGAACTGTTTGCGTGTGCCACTGGGTGTGCCGCCACGGCCGGCCCACCCGTGGGTGGGCGTGCAGAAGGGCTTGCGTGTTGCCTCTGGGTGTGCCGCCACGGCCGGCCCACCCGTGGGTGGGCGTGCAGAACTGTTTGCGTGTGCCACTGGGTGTGCCGCCACGGCCGGCCCACCCGTGGGTGGGCGTGCAGAACTGTTTGCGTGTGCCACTGGGTGTGCCGCCACGGCCGGCCCACCCGTGGGTGGGCGTGCAGAAGGGTTTGCGGTTGCCTCTGGGTGTGCCGCCACGGCCGGCCCACCCGTGGGTGGGCGTGCAGAACTGTTTGCGGTTGCCTCTGGGTGTGCCGCCACGGCCGGCCCACCCGTGGGTGGGCGTGCAGAAGGGCCTGCGTGTTGCCTCTGGGTGTGCCGCCACGGCCGGCCCACCCGTGGGTGGGCGTGCAGAAGTGCCTGCGTGTTGCCTCTGGGTGTGCCGCACGGCCGGCCCACCCGTGGGTGGGCGTGCAGAAGGGTTTGCGGTTGCCTCTGGGTGTGCCGCCACGGCCGGCCCACCCGTGGGTGGGCGTGCAGAACTGTTTGCGTGTGCCACTGGGTGTGCCGCCACGGCCGGCCCACCCGTGGGTGGGCGTGCAGAACTGTTTGCGTGTTGCCACTGGGTGTGCCGCCACGGCCGGCCCACCCGTGGGTGGGCGTGCAGAAGTGTCTGCGTGTTGCCTCTGGGTGTGCCGCCACGGCCGGCCCACCCGTGGGTGGGCGTGCAGAAGTGCTTGCGTGTGCCTCTGGGTGTGCCGCACGGCCGGCCCACCCGTGGGTGGGCGTGCAGAAGGGTTTGCGTGTTGCCTCTGGGTGTGCCGCGACGGCCGGCCCACCCGTGGGTGGGCGTGCAGAACTGTTTGCGTGTGCCTCTGGGTGTGCCGCCACGGCCGGCCCACCCGTGGGTGGGCGTGCAGAAGGGCTTGGCGGTTGCCTCTGGGTGTGCCGCCACGGCCGGCCCACCCGTGGGTGGGCGTGCAGAACTGTTTGCGTGTTGCCTCTGGGTGTGCCGCCACGGCCGGCCCACCCGTGGGTGGGCGTGCAGAACTGTTTGCGTGTGCCACTGGGTGTGCCGCCACGGCCGGCTCCACCCGTGGGTGGGCGTGCAGAAGGGTTTGCGGTTGCCTCTGGGTGTGCCGCACGGCCGGCCCACCCGTGGGTGGGCGTGCAGAACTGTTTGCGTGTGCCTCTGGGTGTGCCGCCACGGCCGGCCCACCCGTGGGTGGGCGTGCAGAAGTGTTTGCGTGTGCCTCTGGGTGTGCCGCCACGGCCGGCCCACCCGTGGGTGGGCGTGCAGAAGTGTTTGCGGTTGCCTCTGGGTGTGCCGCCACGGCCGGCCCACCCGTGGGTGGGCGTGCAGAACGTGTTTGGCGTGTTGCCTCTGGGTGTGCCGCCACGGCCGGCCCACCCGTGGGTGGGCGTGCAGAACTGTTTGCGTGTGCCACTGGATGTGCCGCCACGGCCGGCCCACCCGTGGGTGGGCGTGCAGAACTGTTTGCGTGTGCCACTGGGTGTGCCGCCACGGCCGGCCCACCCGTGGGTGGGCGTGCAGAAGGGCTTGCGTGTTGCCTCTGGGTGTGCCGCCACGGCCGGCCCACCCGTGGGTGGGCGTGCAGAAGTGTTTGCGTGTGCCTCTGGGTGTGCCGCCACGGCCGGCCCACCCGTGGGTGGGCGTGCAGAAGGGCTTGCGTGTTGCCTCTGGGTGTGCCGCCACGGCCGGCCCACCCGTGGGTGGGCGTGCAGAACTGTTTGCGTGTGCCACTGGGTGTGCCGCCACGGCCGGCCCACCCGTGGGTGGGCGTGCAGAACTGTTTGCGTGTGCCTCTGGGTGTGCCGCCACGGCCGGCCCACCCGTGGGTGGGCGTGCAGAAGAGCCTGGGGTTGCCTCTGGGTGTGCCGCCACGGCCGGCCCACCCGTGGGTGGGCGTGCAGAAGTGCCTGGGTTTGCCACTGGGTGTGCCACCACGGCCGGCCCACCCGTGGGTGGGCGTGCAGAACTGTTTGCGTGTGCCACTGGATGTGCCGCCACGGACGGCCCACCCGTGGGTGAACGTGCAGAACTGTTTGCGTGATCCACTGGGTGTGCCGCCACGGCCGGCCCACCCGTGGGTGGGCGTGCAGAAGGGTTTGCGGTTGCCTCTGGGTGTGCCGCAACGGCCGGCCCACCCCTGGATGGGCGTGCAGAAGGGCCTGCGTTTGCCTCTGGGTGTGCCGCCACGGCCGGCCCACCCGTGGGTGGGCGTGCAGAACTGTTTGCGTGTGCCTCTGGTTGTGCCGCTACGGCCGGCCCACCCGTGGGTGGGCGTGCAGAACGGCCTGGGTGTTGCCTCTGGGTGTGCCGCCACGGCCGGCCCACCCGTGGGTGGGCGTGCAGAAGTGCCTGCGTGGGGCTCTGTGTGTGCCGCCACGGCCGGCCCACCCGTGGGTGGGCGTGCAGAACTGTTTGCGTGTGCCTCTGGGTGTGCCGCCACGGCCGGCCCACCCGTGGGTGGGCGTGCAGAACTGTTTGCGTGATGCCACTGGGTGTCCCGCCACGGCCGGCCCACCCGTGGGTGGGCGTGCAGAACTGTTTGCGTGTGCCACTGGGTGTGCCGCCACGGCCGGCCCACCCGTGGGTAGGCGTGCAGAATAGCCGCACGTTGCTTCTGGGTTTGCCGCCACGGCCGGCCCATCCGTGGGTACGCGTGCAGAACTGTTTGCGTGTGCCTCTGGGTGTGCCGCCACTGCCGGCCCTCCCGTGGGTGGGCGTGCAGAAGGGCCTGCGTGGGGCTCTGTGTGTGCCGCACGGCCGGCCCACCCGTGGGTGGGCGTGCAGAACTGTTTGCATGTGCCACTGGATGTGCCGCCACGGCCGGCCCACCCGTGGGTGGGCGTGCAGAAGGGCTTGCGGTTGCCTCTGGGTGTGCCGCCACGGCCGGCCCACCCGTGGGTGGGCGTGCAGAACGGTTTGCGTGTGCCACTGGGTGTGCCGCCACGGCCGGCCCACCCGTGGGTGGGCGTGCAGAACTGTTTGCGTGTGCCACTGGGTGTGCCGCCACGGCCGGCCCACCCGTGGGTGGGCGTGCAGAAGGGCCTGCGGTTGCCTCTGGGTGTGCCGCTGACGGCCGGCCCACCCGTGGGTGGGCGTGCAGAAGGGTTTGCGGTTGCCTATGGGTGTGCCGCCACGGCCGGCCCACCCGTGGGTGGGCGTGCAGAAGGGCCTGCGATTGCCTCTGGGTGTGCCGCCACGGCCGGCCCACCCGTGGGTGGGCGTGCAGAACTGTTTGCGTGTGCCACTGGGTGTGCCGCCACGGCCGGCCCACCCGTGGGTGGGCGTGCAGAACGGTTTGCGTGTGCCACTGGGTGTGCCGCCACGGCCGGCCCACCCGTGGGTGGGCGTGCAGAACTGTTTGCGTGTGCCACTAAGTGTGCCGCCACGGCCGGCCCACCCGTGGGTGGGCGTGCAGAAAAGTTTGCGGTTGCCTCTGGGTGTGCCGCCACGGCCGGCCCACCCGTGGGTGGGCGTGCAGAACTGTTTGCGTTTGCCTCTGGGTGTGCCGCCACGGCCGGCCCACCCGTGGGTGGGCGTGCAGAAGGGCCTGCGTGTGCCCTGGGTGTGCCGCCACGGCCGGCCCACCCGTGGGTGGGCGTGCAGAACGGTTTGCGTGTGCCACTGGGTGTGCCGCCACGGCCGGCCCACCCGTGGGTGGGCGTGCAGAACTGTTTGCGTGTGCCTCTGGGTGTGCCGCCACGGCCGGCCCACCCGTGGGTGGGCGTGCAGAAGGGCCTGGCGGTTGCCTCTGGGTGTGCCGCCACGGCCGGCCCACCCGTGGGTGGGCGTGCAGAAGTGCCTGCGTGTTGCCTCTAGGTGTGCCGCCACGGCTGGCCCACCCGTGGGTGGGCGTGCAGAATTGTTTGCGTGTGCCACTGGGTGTGCCGCCACGGCCGGCCCACCCGTGGGTGGGCGTGCAGAACTGTTTGCGTGTGCCACTGGGTGTGCCGCCATGGCCGGCCCACCCATGGGTGGGCGTGCAGAAGGGCCTGCGGTTGCCTCTGGGTGTGCCGCCACGGCCGGCCCACCCGTGGGTGGGCGTGCAGAACTGTTTGCGTGTACCACTGGGTGTGCCGCCACGGCCGGCCCACCCGTGGTTGGGCGTGCAGAGCTGTTTGCGTGTGCCACTGAATGTGCCGCCACGGCCGGCCCACCCGTGGGTGGGCGTGCAGAAGGGTTTGCGGTTGCCTCTGGGTATGCCGCCACGGCCGGCCCACCCGTGGGTGAGCGTGCAGAACGGCCTGCGGTTGCCTCTGGTTGTGCCGCCACGGCCGGCCCACCCGTGGGTGGGCGTGCAGAAGGGCCTGGGGTTGCCTCTGGGTGTGCCGCCACGGCCGGCCCACCCGTGGGTGGGCGTGCAGAAGTGCCTGCGTTTGCCTCTGGGTGTGCCGCACGGCCGGCCCACCCGTGGGTGGGCGTGCAGAAGGGTTTGCGGTTGCCTCTGGGTGTGCCGCCACGGCCGGCCCACCCGTGGGTGGGCGTGCAGAACTGTTTGCGTGTGCCACTGGGTGTGCCGCACGGCCGGCCCACCCGTGGGTGGGCGTGCAGAACTGTTTGCGTGTGCCACTGGGTGTGCCGCCACGGCCGGCCCACCCGTGGGTGGGCGTGCAGAAGTGCCTGCGTTTGCCTCTGGGTGTGCCGCCACGGCCGGCTCCACCCGTGGGTGGGCGTGCAGAAGAGCCTGCGGTTGCCTCTGGGTGTGCCGCCACGGCCGGCCCACCCGTGGGTGGGCGTGCAGGACTGTTTGCGTGTGCCACTGGATGTGCCGCCACGGCCGGCCCACCCGTGGGTGAGCGTGCAGAACTGTTTGCGTGATGCCACTGGGTGTGCCGCCACGGCCGGCCCACCCGTGGGTGGGCGTGCAGAAGGGTTTGCGGTTGCCTCTGGGTGTGCCGCACGGCCGGCCCACCCGTGGGTGGGCGTGCAGAAGGGCCTGCGTGTTGCCTCTGGGTGTGCCGCCACGGCCGGCCCACCCGTGGGTGGGCGTGCAGAACTGTTTGCGTGTGCCTCTGGGTGTGCCGCTACGGCCGGCCCACCCGTGGGTGGGCGTGCAGAACGGCCTGCGGTTGCCTCTGGGTGTGCCGCACGGCCGGCCCACCCGTGGGTGGGCGTGCAGAAGGGCCTGCGTTTGCCTCTGGGTGTGCCGCCACGGCCGGCCCACCCGTGGGTGGGCGTGCAGAACTGTTTGCGTGTGCCACTGGGTGTGCCGCCACGGCCGGCCCACCCGTGGGTGGGCGTGCAGAAGGGTTTGCGGTTGCCTCTGGGTGTGCCGCCACGGCCGGCCCACCCGTGGGTGGGCGTGCAGAACTGTTTGCGTGTGCCACTGGGTGTGCCGCCACGGCCGGCCCACCCGTGGGTGGGCGTGCAGAACTGTTTGCGTGTGCCACTGGGTGTGCCGCCACGGCCGGCCCACCCGTGGGTGGGCGTGCAGAACTGTTTGCGTGTGCCACTGGGTGTGCCGCCACGGCCGGCCCACCCGTGGGTGCGCGTGCAGAACTGTTTGCGTGTGCCTCTGGGTGTGCCGCCACGGCCGGCCCACCCGTGGGTGGGCGTGCAGAAGGGCCTGCGTGGTGCCTCTGTGTGTGCCGCCGACGGCCGGCCCACCCGTGGGTGGGCGTGCAGAACTGTTTGCGTGTGCCACTGGGTGTGCCGCCACGGCCGGCCCACCCGTGGGTGGGCGTGCAGAACTGTTTGCGTGTGCCACTGGGTGTGCCGCTACGGCCGGCCCACCCGTGGGTGGGCGTGCAGAAGGGTCTGCGGTTGCCTCTGGGTGTGCCGCACGGTCGGCCCACCCGTGGGTGGGCGTGCAGAAGGGTTTGCGTGTTGCCTCTGGGTGTGCCGCCACGGCCGGCCCACCCGTGGGTGGGCGTGCAGAAGGGCCTGCGATTGCCTCTGGGTGTGCCGCCACGGCCGGCCCACCCGTGGGTGGGCGTGCAGAACTGTTTGCGTGTGCCACTGGGTGTGCCGCCACGGCCGGCTCCACCCGTGGGTGGGCGTGCAGAACGGTTTGCGTGTGCCACTGGGTGTGCCGCGACGGCCGGCCCACCCGTGGGTGGGCGTGCAGAACTGTTTGCGTGTGCCGCTAGGTGTGCCGCCACGGCCGGCCCACCCGTGGGTGGGCGTGCAGAAATGTTTGCGGTTGCCTCTGGGTGTGCCGCCACGGCCGGCCCACCCGTGGGTGGGCGTGCAGAACTGTTTGCGTTTGCCTCTGGGTGTGCCGCACGGCCGGCCCACCCGTGGGTGGGCGTGCAGAAGGGCCTGCGTGTGCCTCTGGTGTGCCGCCACGGCCGGCCCACCCGTGGGTGGGCGTGCAGAACAGTTTGCGTGATCCACTGGGTGTGCCGCCACGGCCGGCCCACCCGTGGGTGGGCGTGCAGAACTGTTTGCGTGTGCCTCTGGGTGTGCCGCCACGGCCGGCCCACCCGTGGGTGGGCGTGCAGAACGAGTCTGCGGTTGCCTCTGGGTGTGCCGCACGGCCGGCCCACCCGTGGGTGGGCGTGCAGAACTGTTTGCGCGTGCCACTGGGTGTCCCGCCACGGCCGGCCCACCCGTGGGTGGGCGTGCAGAACTGTTTGCGTGTGCCACTGGGTGTGCCGCCACGGCCGGCCCATCCGTGGGTGGGCGTGCAGAACTGTTTGCGTGTGCCTCTGGGTGTGCCGCCACGGCCGGCCCACCCGTGGGTGGGCGTGCAGAAGGGCCTGCGTGGGCCTCTGGGTGTGCCGCCACGGCCGGCCCACCCGTGGGTGGGCGTGCAGAACGGTTTGCGTGTGCCACTGGGTGTGCCGCCACGGCCGGCCCACCCGTGGGTGGGCGTGCAGAACTGTTTGCGTGTGCCACTGGGTGTGCCGCACGGCCGGCCCACCCGTGGGTGGGCGTGCAGAAGGGCCTGGGGTTGCCTCTGGGTGTGCCGCCACGGCCGGCCCACCCGTGGGTGGGCGTGCAGAAGGGTTTGCGCGTTGCCTACTGGGTGTGCCGCCACGGCCGGCCCACCCGTGGGTGGGCGTGCAGAAGGGTCTGCGATTGCCTCTGGGTGTGCCGCCACGGCCGGCCCACCCGTGGGTGGGCGTGCAGAACTGTTTGCGTGTGCCACTGGGTGTGCCGCTGACGGCCGGCCCACCCGTGGGTGGGCGTGCAGAACTGTTTGCGTGTGCCACTGGGTGAGCCGCCACGGCCGGCCCACCCGTGGGTGGGCGTGCAGAACTGTTTGGCGTGTGCCGCTGAGTGTGCCGCCACGGCCGGCCCACCCGTGGGTGGGCGTGCAGAAAGGTTTGCGGTTGCCTCTGGGTGTGCCGCCACGGCCGGCCCACCCGTGGGTGGGCGTGCAGAACTGTTTGCGTTGCCTCTGGGTGTGCCGCCACGGCCGGCCCACCCGTGGGTGGGCGTGCAGAAGGGCCTGCGTGTGCCTCTGGGTGTGCCGCCACGGCCGGCCAACCCGTGGATGGGCGTGCAGAACAGTTTGCGTGATCCACTGGGTGTGCCGCCACGGCCGGCCCACCCGTGGGTGGGCGTGCAGAACTGTTTGCGTGTGCCTCTGGGTGTGCCGCCACGGCCGGCCCACCCGTGGGTGGGCGTGCAGACGAGCCTGCGTGTTGCCTCTGGGTGTGCCGCCACGGCCGGCCCACCCGTGGGTGGGCGTGCAGAACTGTTTGCGTGTGCCACTGGATGTGCCGCCACGGCCGGCCCACCCGTGGGTGGGCGTGCAGAAGGGCCTGCAGTTGCCTCTGGGTGTGCCGCCACGGCCGGCCCACCCATGGGTGGGCGTGCAGAAGGGCCTGCGTGTGCCTCTGGGTGTGCCGCCACGGCCGGCCCACCCGTGGGTGGGCGTGCAGAACTGTTTGCGTGTGCCACTGGGTGTGCCGCCACGGCCGGCCCACCCGTGGGTGGGCGTGCAGAACTGTTTGCGTGTGCCACTGGATGTGCAGCTGACGGCCGGCCCACCCGTGGGTGGGCGTGCAGAAGGGTTTGCGGTTGCCTCTGGGTGTGCCGCCACGGCCGGCCCACCCGTGGGTGGGCGTGCAGAACGGCTTGCGGTTGCCTCTGGGTGTGCCACGACGGCCGGCCCACCCGTGGGTGGGCGTGCAGAAGTGTCTGCGGTTGCCTCTGGGTGTGCCGCACGGCCGGCCCACCCGTGGGTGGGCGTGCAGAAGGGCCTGCGGTTGCCTCTGGGTGTGCCGCACGGCCGGCCCACCCGTGGGTGGGCGTGCAGAACTGTTTGCGTGTGCCACTGGGTGTGCCGCCACGGCCGGCCCACCCGTGGGTGGGCGTGCAGAAGGGCCTTGCGTTGCCTCTGGGTGTGCCGCCACGGCCGGCCCACCCGTGGGTGGGCGTGCAGAAGTGCCTGCGGTTGCCTCTGGGTGTGCCGCCACGGCCGGCCCACCCGTGGGTGGGCGTGCAGAACGGTTTGCGTGTTGCCTCTGGGTGTGCCGCCACGGCCGGCCCACCCGTGGGTGGGCGTGCAGAACTGTTTGCGTGTGCCACTGGGTGTGCCGCCACGGCCGGCCCACCCGTGGGTGGGCGTGCAGAACTGTTTGCGTGTGCCACTGGGTGTGCCGCTACGGCCGGCCCACCCGTGGGTGGGCGTGCAGAAGTGCTTGCGTGTTGCCTCTGGGTGTGCCGCGACGGCCGGCTCCACCCGTGGGTGGGCGTGCAGAACTGTTTGCGTGTGCCACTGGGTGTGCCGCGACGGCCGGCCCACCCGTGGGTGGGCGTGCAGAAGGGTTTGCGTGTTGCCTCTGGGTGTGCCGCCACGGCCGGCCCACCCGTGGGTGGGCGTGCAGAACTAGCTTGGCGTGTGCCTCTGGGTGTGCCGCCACGGCCGGCCCACCCGTGGGTGGGCGTGCAGAACTGTTTGGCGTGTGCCTCTGGGTGTGCCGCCACGGCCGGCCCACCCGTGGGTGGGCGTGCAGAAGGGCCTGCGTGGTGCCTCTGGGTGTGCCGCCACGGCCGGCCCACCCGTGGGTGGGCGTGCAGAACTGTTTGCGTGTGCCACTGGGTGTGCCGCCACGGCCGGCCCACCCGTGGGTGGGCGTGCAGAAGGGTTTGCGGTTGCCTCTGGGTGTGCCGCTACGGCCGGCCCACCCGTGGGTGGGCGTGCAGAACTGTTTGCGTGTGCCACTGGGTGTGCCGCACGGCCGGCCCACCCGTGGGTGGGCGTGCAGAACTGTTTGGCGTGTGCCACTGGGTGTGCCGCACGGCCGGCCCACCCGTGGGTGGGCGTGCAGAAGGGCCTGCGGTTGCCTCTGGGTGTGCCGCACGGCCGGCCCACCCGTGGGTGGGCGTGCAGAAGGGTTTGCGGTTGCCTCTGGGTGTGCCGCCACGGCCGGCCCACCCGTGGGTGGGCGTGCAGAAGGGCCTGCGGTTGCCTCTGGGTGTGCCGCACGGCCGGCCCACCCGTGGGTGGGCGTGCAGAAGTGTTTGCGTGTTGCCTCTGGGTGTGCCGCACGGCCGGCTCCACCCGTGGGTGGGCGTGCAGAACTGTTTGCGTGTGCCACTGGGTGTGCCGCCACGGCCGGCCCACCCGTGGGTGGGCGTGCAGAACTGTTTGCGTGTGCCGCTGGGTGTGCCACCACGGCCGGCCCACCCGTGGGTGGGCGTGCAGAACGGTTTGCGGTTGCCTCTGGGTGTGCCGCCACGGCCGGCCCACCCGTGGGTGGGCGTGGCAGAACTGTTTGCGTGTGCCTCTGGGTGTGCCGCCACGGCCGGCCCACCCGTGGGTGGGCGTGCAGAAGGGCCTGCGTGTGCCTCTGGGTGTGCCGCACGGCCGGCCCACCCGTGGGTGGGCGTGCAGAAGTGTTTGCGTGTGCCTCTGGGTGTGCCGCCACGGCCGGCCCACCCGTGGGTGGGCGTGCAGAACTGTTTGCGTGATGCCACTGGGTGTGCCGCCACGGCCGGCCCACCCGTGGGTGGGCGTGCAGAACTGTTTGCGTGTGCCTCTGGGTGTGCCGCCACGGCCGGCCCACCCGTGGGTGGGCGTGCAGAACTGTTTGCGTGTGCCACTGGGTGTGCCGCCACGGCCGGCCCACCCGTGGGTGGGCGTGCAGAACTGTTTGCGTGTGCCTCTGGGTGTGCCGCCA
The DNA here is from genome assembly GCA_034336685.1 of Luscinia luscinia. Lineage (NCBI taxonomy): Eukaryota > Metazoa > Chordata > Aves > Passeriformes > Muscicapidae > Luscinia > Luscinia luscinia. The sequence goes on from JAKWBO010000963.1 coordinate 14,713, forward strand.
CGGCCGGCCCACCCGTGGGTGGGCGTGCAGAAGTGCCTGCGTGTGCCTCTGGGTGTGCCGCCACGGCCGGCCCACCCGTGGGTGGGCGTGCAGAAGTGCTTGCGTGTTGCCTCTGGGTGTGCCGCGACGGCCGGCCCACCCGTGGGTGGGCGTGCAGAACTGTTTGCGTGTGCCACTGGGTGTGCCGCCACGGCCGGCCCACCCGTGGGTGGGCGTGCAGAACTGTTTGCGTGATGCCACTGGGTGTGCCGCCACGGCCGGCCCACCCGTGGGTGGGCGTGCAGAACTGTTTGCGTGTGCCTCTGGGTGTGCCGCCACGGCCGGCCCACCCGTGGGTGGGCGTGCAGAAGGGCCTGCGGTTGCCTCTGGGTGTGCCGCCACGGCCGGCCCACCCGTGGGTGGGCGTGCAGAACAGTTTGCGTGTGCCTCTGGGTGTGCCGCCACGGCCGGCCCACCCGTGGGTGGGCGTGCAGAAGGGCCTGCAGTTGCCTCTGGGTGTGCCACAGGCTGGCCCACCCGTGGGTGGGCGTGCAGAACTGTTTGCGTGTGCCTCTGGTTGTGCCGCCACGGCCGACCCACCCGTGGGTGGGCGTGCAGAAGGGTTTGAGTTTGCCTCTGGGTGTGCCGCCACGGCCGGCCCACCCGTGGGTGGGCGTGCAGAAGTGTCTGCGTGTGCCTCTGGGTGTGCCGCCACGGCCGGCCCACCCGTGGGTGGGCGTGCAGAACTGTTTGCGTGTGCCACTGGGTGTGCCGCCACGGCCGGCCCACCCGTGGGTGGGCGTGCAGAACTGTTTGCGTGTGCCACTGGGTGTGCCGCCACGGCCGGCCCACCCGTGGGTGGGCGTGCAGAAGGGTTTGCGGTTGCCTCTGGGTGTGCCGCCACGGCCGGCTCCACCCGTGGGTGGGCGTGCAGAAGGGCCTGCGGTTGCCTCTGGGTGTGCCGCCACGGCCGGCCCACCCGTGTGTGGGCGTGCAGAAGGGTCTGCGTGTGCCCCTGGGTGTGCCGCCACGGCCGGCCCACCCGTGCGGTGGGGCGTGCAGAAGGGCCTGGGGTTGCCTCTGGGTGTGCCGCCACGGCCGGCCCACCCATGGGTGGGGCGTGCAGAAGGGCCTGCGTGTGGCCTCTGGATGTGCCGCCACGGCCGGCCCACCCGTGGGTGGGGCGTGCAGAAGTGCTTGCGTTTGCCTCTGGGTGTGCCGCCACGGCCGGCCCACCCGTGGGTGGGCGTGCAGAAGGGCCTGCGTGTTGCCTCTGGGTGTGCCGCCACGGCCGGCCCACCCGTGGGTGGGCGTGCAGAACGGTTTGCGTGTGCCACTGGGTGTGCCGCCACGGCCGGCCCACCCGTGGGTGGGCGTGCAGAACTGTTTGCGTGGTGCCTCTGGGTGTGCCGCCACGGCCGGCCCACCCGTGGGTGGGCGTGCAGAAGGGCCTGCGGTTGCCTCTGGGTGTGCCGCCACGGCCGGCCCACCCGTGGGTGGGCGTGCAGAACTGTTTGCGTGTGCCTCTGGGTGTGCCGCGACGGCCAACCCACCCGTGGGTGGGCGTGCAGAACTGTTTGCGTGTGCCACTGGGTGTGCCGCCACGGCCGGCCCACCCGTGGGTGGGCGTGCAGAACTGTTTGCGTGTGCCACTGGGTGTGCCGCCATGGCCGGCCACACCATGGGTGAAGGCGTGCAGAAGGGCCTGCGGTTGACTCTGGGTGTGCCGCCACGGCCGGCCCACCCGTGGCTGGGCGTGCAGAACTGTTTGCGTGTACCACTGGGTGTGCCGCCACGGCCGGCCCACCCGTGGTTGGGCGTGCAGAGCTGTTTGCGTGTGCCACTGAATGTGCCGCCACGGCCGGCCCACCCGTGGGTGGGGGGGAGTGCAGAAGGGTTTGCGGTTGCCTCTGGGTATGCCGCCACGGCCGGCCCACCCGTGGGTGAGCGTGCAGAACTGACCCTGCGGTTGCCTCTGGTTGTGCCGCCACGGCCGGCCCACCCGTGGGTGGGGCGTGCAGAAGGGCCTGGGGTTGCCTCTGGGTGTGCCGCCACGGCCGGCCCACCCGTGGGTGGGAGTGCAGAAGATGCCTACGTTTGCCTCTGGGTGTGCCGCGCAGCGGCCGGCCCACCCGTGGGTGGGCGTGCAGTAGGGTTTGCGGTTGCCTCTGGGTGTGCCGCCACGGCCGGCCCACCCGTGGGTAGGCGTGCAGAACTGTTTCCGTGTGCCACTGGGTGTGCCGCCACGGCCGGCCCACCCGTGGGTGGGCGTGCAGAACTCTTTGCGTGTGCCACTGGGTGTGCCGCCACGGCCGGCCCACCCATGGGTGGGCGTGCAGAAGTGCCTGCGTTTGCCTCTGGGTGTGCCGCCACGGCCGGCCCACCCGTGGGTGGGCGTGCAGAAAAGCCTGGGGTTGCCTCTGGGTGTGCCGCCACGGCCGGCCCATCCGTGGGTGGGCGTGCAGGACTGTTTGCGTGTGCCACTGGATGTGCCGCCACGGACGGCCCACCCGTGGGTGAACGTGCAGAACTGTTTGCGTGATCCACTGGGTGTGCCGCCACGGCCGGCCCACCCGTGGGTGGGCGTGCAGAAGGGTTTGCGGTTGCCTCTGGGTGTGCCGCAACGGCCGGCCCACCCCTGGATGGGCGTGCAGAAGGGCCTGCGTTTGCCTCTGGGTGTGCCGCCACGGCCGGCCCACCCGTGGGTGGGGGTGCAGAACTGTTTGCGTGTGCCTCTGGTTGTGCCGCTACGGCCGGCCCACCCGTGGGTGGGCGTGCAGAACGGCCTGTGGTTGCCTCTGGGTGTGCCGCCACGGCCGGCCCACCCGTGGGTGGGCGTGCAGAAGGGCCTGGGTTTGCCTCTGGGTGTGCCGCCACGGCCGGCCCACCCGTGGGTGGGCGTGCAGAACTGTTTGCGTGTTCCACTGGGTGTGCCGCCACGGCCGGCCCACCCGTGGGTGGGCGTGCAGAAGGGTTTGCGGTTGCCTCTGGGTGTGCCGCCACGGCCGGCCCACCCGTGGGTGGGCGTTAAGAACTGTTTGCGTGTGCCACTGGGTGTCCCGCCACGGCCGGCCCACCCGTGGGTGGGCGTTAAGAACTGTTTGCGTGTGCCACTGGGTGTCCCGCCACGGCCGGCCCACCCGTGGGTGGGCGTGCAGAACTGTTTGCGTGTGCCACTGGGTTTGCCGCCACGGCCGGCCCATCCGTGGGTACGCGTGCAGAACTGTTTGCGTGTGCCTCTGGGTGTGCCGCCACTGCCGGCCCACCCGTGGGTGGGCGTGCAGAAGGGCCTGCGTGGGGCTCTGTGTGTGCCGCCACGGCCGGCCCACCCGTGGGTGGGCGTGCAGAACGGTTTGCGTGTGCCACTGGGTGTGCCGCCACGGCCGGCCCACCCGTGGCTGGGCGTGCAGAACTGTTTGCGTGTGCCACTGGGTGTGCCGCCTCTGCCGGCCCACCCGTGGGTGGGCGTGCAGAAGGGCCTGGGGTTGCCTCTGGGTGTGCCGCCACGGCCGGCCCACCCGTGGGTGGGCGTGCAGAAGGGTTTGCGTTTGCCTCTGGGTGTGCCGCCACGGCCGGCCCACCCGTGGGTGGGCGTGCAGAAGGGCCTGCGATTGCCTCTGGGTGTGCCGCCACGGCCGGCCCACCCGTGGGTGGGCGTGCAGAACTGTTTGCGTGTGCCACTGGGTGTGCCGCCACGGCCGGCCCACCCGTGGGTGGGCGTGCAGAACGGTTTGCGTGTGCCACTGGGTGTGCCGCCACGGCCGGCCCACCCGTGGGTGGGCGTGCAGAACTGTTTGCGTGTGCCGCTAAGTGTGCCGCCACGGCCGGCCCACCCGTGGGTGGGCGTGCAGAAAAGTTTGCGGTTGCCTCTGGGTGTGCCGCCACGGCCGGCCCACCCGTGGGTGGGCGTGCAGAACTGTTTGCGTTTGCCTCTGGGTGTGCCGCCACGGCCGGCCCACCCGTGGGTGGGCGTGCAGAAGGGCCTGCGTGTGCCTCTGGGTGTGCCGCCACGGCCGGCCAACCCGTGGATGGGCGTGCAGAACAGTTTGCGTGATCCCACTGAGTGTGCCGCCACGGCCGGCCCACCCGTGGGTGGGCGTGCAGAACTGTTTGCGTGTGCCTCTGGGTGTGCCGCCACGGCCGGCCCACCCGATGGAGTGAAGCGTGCAGAGCAGCCTACGGTTGCCTCTGGGTGTGCCGCCACGGCCGGCCCACCCGTGGGTGGGCGTGCAGAACTGTTTGCGTGTGCCACTGGGTGTCCCGCCACGGCCGGCCCATCCGTGGAGTGCAGCGTGCAGAGCGGTTTGCGTGTGCCACTGGGTGTGCCGCCACGGCCGGCCCACCCGTGGCTGGGCGTGCAGAACTGTTTGCGTGTGCCACTGGGTGTGCCGCCTCTGCCGGCCCACCCGTGGGTGGGCGTGCAGAAGGGCCTGGGGTTGCCTCTGGGTGTGCCGCCACGGCCGGCCCACCCGTGGGTGGGCGTGCAGAAGGGTTTGCGGTTGCCTATGGGTGTGCCGCCACGGCCGGCCCACCCGTGGGTGGGCGTGCAGAAGGGCCTGCGATTGCCTCTGGGTGTGCCGCCACGGCCGGCCCACCCGTGGGTGGGCGTGCAGAACTGTTTGCGTGTGCCACTGGGTGTGCCGCCACGGCCGGCCCACCCGTAGGTGGGCGTGCAGAACGGTTTGCGTGTGCCACTGGGTGTGCCGCCACGGCCGGCCCACCCGTGGGTGGGCGTGCAGAACTGTTTGCGTGTGCCGCTAAGTGTGCCGCCACGGCCGGCCCACCCGTGGGTGGGCGTGCAGAAAAAGTTTGCGGTTGCCTCTGGGTGTGCCGCCACGGCCGGCCCACCCGTGGAGTGGGCGATGCCAAGAACTGTTTGCGCTTGCCTCTGGGTGTGCCGCCACGGCCGGCCCACCGATGGAGTGGGGCGTGCAGAAGGGCCTGCGTGTGCCTCTGGGTGTGCCGCCACGGCCGGCCAACCCGTGGATGGGCGTGCAGAACAGTTTACGTGATCACTGGGTGTGCCGCCACGGCCGGCCCACCCGTGGGTGGGCGTGCAGAACTGTTTGCGTGTGCCTCTGGGTGTGCCGCCACGGCCGGCCCACCCGTGGGTGGGCGTGCAGACGAGCCTGCGGTTGCCTCTGGGTGTGCCGCCACGGCCGGCCCACCCGTGGGTGGGCGTGCAGAACTGTTTGCGTGTGCCACTGGATGTGCCGCCACGGCCGGCCCACCCGTGGGTGGGGCGTGCAGAAGGGCCTGCAATTGCCTCTGGGTGTGCCGCCACGGCCGGCCCACCCATGGGTGGGCGTGCAGAAGGGCCAGCGTGTGGCTCTGGGTGTGCCGCCACGGCCGGCCAACCACGATGGGTGGGCATACAGAACTGTTTGCGTGATCCACTGGGTGTGCCGCCACGGCCGGCCCACCCGTGAGTGGGCGTGCAGAACTGTTTGCGTGTGCCTCTGGGTGTGCCGCCACGGCCGGCCCACCCGTGGGTGGGCGTGCAGAAGGGCCTGCGGTTGCCTCTGGGTGTGCCGCCACGGCCGGCCCACCCGTGGGTGGGCGTCTAGAACTGTTTGCGTGTACCACTGGGTGTGCCGCCACGGCCGGCCCACCCGTGGGTGGGCGTGCAGAGCTGTTTGCGTGTGCCACTGGATGTGCCGCCACGGCCGGCCCACCCGTGGGTGAAGCGTGCAGAAACGGCCTACGGTTGCCTCTGGTTGTGCCGCCACGGCCGGAACACCCGATGGGTGGGGGCGTGCAGAAGGGCCTGGGGTTGCCTCTGGGTGTGCCGCCACGGCCGGCCCACCCGTGGGTGAAGCGTGCAAAAGTGCCTGCGTTTGCCTCTGGGTGTGCCGCCACGGCCGGCCCACCCGTGGGTGGGCGTGCAGAAGGGATTTGCGGTTGCCTCTGGGTGTGCCGCCACGGCCGGCCCACCCGTGGGTGGGCGTGCAGAACTGTTTGCGTGTGCCACTGGGTGTGCCGCCACGGCCGGCCCTCCCGTGGGTAGGCGTGCAGAACTGCTTTGCGTGTGCCACTGGGTGTGCCGCCACGGCCGGCCCACCCGTGGGTGGGCGTGCAGAAGTGCCTGCGTTTGCCTCTGGGTGTGCCGCCACGGCCGACCCACCCGATGGGTGGGCGTGCAGAACTGTTTGCGTGTGCCACTGGATGTGCCGCCACGGCCGGCCCACCCGTGGGTGGGCGTGCAGAAGAGCTTGCGTGTGCCACTGGGTGTGCCGCCACGGCCGGCCCACCCGTGGGTGGGCGTGCAGAAAAGCCTGGGGTTGCCTCTGGGTGTGCCGCCACGGCCGGCCCACCCGTGGGTGGGCGTGCAGAAGTGCCTGCGTTTAACTCTGGGTGTGCCGCCACGGCCGGCCCACCCGTGGAGTGGGCGTGCAGGACTGTTTGCGTGTGCCACTGGATGTGCCGCCACGGCCGGCCCACCCGTGGGTGGGCGTGCAGAACTGTTTGCGTGTGCCACTGGGTGTGCCGCCACGGCCGGCCCACCCGTGGGTGGGGCGTGCAGAAGTGTTTGCGGTTACCTCTGGGTGTGCCGCCACGGCCGGCCCACCACGTTGGTAGGCGTGCAGAATAGCCTGCACGTTGCTTCTGGGTTTGCCGCCACGGCCGGCCCATCCGTGGGTACGCGTGCAGAACTGTTTGCGTGTGCCTCTGGGTGTGCCGCCACTGCCGGCCCTCCCGTGGGTGGGCGTGCAGAAGGGCCTGCGTGGGGCTCTGTGTGTGCCGCCACGGCCGGCCCACCCGTGGAGTGGGCGTGCAGAACTGTTTGCGTGTGCCACTGGATGTGCCGCCACGGCCGGCCCACCCGTGGGTGGGGCGTGCAGAAGGGTTTGCGGTTGCCTCTGGGTGTGCCGCCACGGCCGGCCCACCCGTGGGTGGGCGTGCAGAACGGTTTGCGTGTGCCACTGGGTGTGCCGCCACGGCCGGCCCACCCGTGGCTGGGCGTGCTAAGAACTGTTTGCGTGTGCCACTGGGTGTGCCGCCACGGCCGGCCCACCCGTGGGTGGGCGTGCAGAAGGGCCTGCGGTTGCCTCTGGGTGTGCCGCCACGGCCGGCCCACCCGTGGGTGGGCGTGCAGAAGGGTTTGCGGTTGCCTCTGGGTGTGCCGCCACGGCCGGCCCACCCGTGGGTGGGCGTGCAGAAGGGCCTGCGATTGCCTCTGGGTGTGCCGCCACGGCCGGCCCACCCGTGGGTGGGCGTGCAGAAGGGTTTGCGTTTGCCTCTGGGTGTGCCGCCACGGCCGGCCCACCCGTGGGTGGGCGTGCAGAACGGTTTGCGTGTGCCACTGGGTGTGCCGCCACGGCCGGCCCACCCGTGGGTGGGCGTGCAGAACTGTTTGCGTGTGCCGCTAAGTGTGCCGCCACGGCCGGCCCACCCGTGGGTGGGCGTGCAGAAAAGTTTGCGGTTGCCTCTGGGTGTGCCGCCACGGCCGGCCCACCCGTGGGTGGGCGTGCAGAACTGTTTGCGTTTGCCTCTGGGTGTGCCGCCACGGCCGGCCCACCCGTGGGTGGGCGTGCAGAAGGGCCTGCGTGTGCCACTGGATGTGCCGCCACGGCCGGCCAACCCGTGGGTGGGCATGCAGAACTGTTTGCGTGATCCACTGGGTGTGCCGCCACGGCCGGCCCACCCGTGAGTGGGCGTGCAGAACTTTTTGCGTGTGCCTCTGGG